>MUZC01000142.1:476986-497669 GCA_002072015.1 Radix auricularia
TTTAAAAAAAAGGTTGGCGCCGTAGGCGCCCAAAAAACGGGGGCGCCGCAGGCGCCACGGCGCCTGGCACAATCTAGTGAATTAATAAAAGGCCAAGAGACAATTAACGTTATTTATAACAGATTGTCTTAAAATACTAAAATATGAATTCACTTGGACTCAACCCTTTTAAATTCATATTAGGGGGCAAGTACTTTACACATTCTATCAATGTTAAACATTCCATACGTAAATCTGTGGTCGAATAAGTCAACGTTAAACATAACTGATCCTAGTGGCGTAGCAATGGGAGGGGAGGGGGCAGAATTCGAAAGTCTCCCGGGCCACCACTTAACGAGGGTCCCCAAATTAGTGTCTGAAAATATATTTTACATTAAATATTACGCCACCGCCATGTATGTAGGACCCCCCAAAAAAGGTTAAGCCCTCCACCGGAACCCAAAACCCCAACAAATTCCTAGCTACGCCACTGACTGCTCCATGGAAACGAAGCCATCAATTATCACAAAGTCTTTTCATTATGAAAGCCTATGATTTCTTACACTAAACGTATTTTATTGTCTTCTATGGAATATTATTGCGTCCTATGATATTTACATGGTCTTATGTCTTGCGTTTTCCCTAGAGTTTTGAATGTTGGTTGCATTTTGGTTTTCCTGCTGGTTTGCTGAGGTAAACCTTTACATTCCTTAAAGGATGTATTTGTTAATGCATTTGAAATAGAAAAGGATTTTTAACCCCTACGTCTATCTGTGTGTTTTTCATTAACATTCGGTTATTCTTTAAAAATGCTACGCCTATCAAATTAAAGTAATGTGTAAATAATTAAAATTCGTCTATTTAATGGAAAACTATTAAGATTTAGCGCAAGAACATGAAAATATTCAAATTTCTCTGTGAATAACCATCGCAATAACATAAACAATTTCAAGCGTCTTGGGAAAATTGACATCTGAAGTAGTAACTAGTAAAACGAGAACAGATGCTAGAACTTAACTCATATCGATGTAATATTTTGGTTTTCTATAGAATATCCATTTATGGAAAAACGTTTTAAAATAATAATAATTCAAACCCATTTCATTGAACAAAGTTAGGGGACGTCTATAAAGTGTATCACGCTATTTTTGACCATTTTAACTCCCCCCTCTCCCCTGTCACAAACTTTCACAAATCTNCCCCCCCCCCCCCCCAAAGTATGTCACACTTTCGTACAAAAATATTTTTTTTTAAATTATAAAAATAATTAAAATTTAACATAAAACACCGTGACGTCACACATGGCCAGACACCCCCTCCCCTTGTCACAAACTGTCACACTTTCTTACACCCCTCCTTCTTTGGAGCGTGACGTACTTTATGGACGTCCCCTTGTGCGCTAATTCAGAACGCTGTTTTAGTTATAGATTATAGAGAGTTGGTGATATCAACTGACACCGAGTTAAAAGGATAAAAAGTATGAGTGGAGAAAATTCAGGTGACGGGGTTCTATCTTTAGAGCAAGTCGTACACCAAGAAATGTTTTTATCATAAAGATATAATTATAAAAGAAAATAATAGAACCCGCTGATCAGTTGCATGTCCTTGCAAGAAAATATTCGTGTATAATACCATGTAACCTACTGATTGTAAAATGTTATCAAATTATTTTTAGCGCATTTTCGAGATGTCGAAATCGCTATTGCACCCGTTTTGTCCGTCCGTCTGTCATCACCCTTGATCACAGCATCCATAAGTCCTAGACCCATGATGTATATATGTTTTTTGTATGCCCTGACCTGCCATTTGTGCATCAACACTCAGTTACTCGATCCGTTTAAAAACCCCGTTAAAACTACCAACAAATATTTCGAATCGAGAGGTAACACTAGCGCAGGGAACGGCCGCCATTGCCGGAAGTCGAATGCATAATTCTTCAAGCATTGAAGAGTGGTGCGAAAGGGTGCAAAAGAATTAGTTGTTTTTTTTTAGTTGACGTCATTAGAATATGTGTAAAAGTTTAGAGAGTTTTACGTCATCATTTGTGGTGACTTGTAGTTGGATTAAAGAGAAAATAATTTTTTTTTAAAATGTAAAGAAATGACTTTTAAATAAAAAAAATGTCAGGTATATTCATTACACAAGAAAATTCATTAAAATATGTCTAAATCTAAACACAATTACTGATAACTACATAATTCTGATATCTAACATAAGTACTGATACATAATACGAAAATGCGCTAACACGTCCTGAATTCCAATAGGTACCAGGCTTAACATGATTTTTTTTATTATCATTGATAAAGAACATTTAAGTATTGAACTAAAAGGTTCCAGGTTTTTATGGCTGTACACTGGGCCTGGCTTAGCATTTGTGGGGCCTTCTGCAGCTTATTATGCGAAAAGGAATGCGTTGGGCCCAATTTGGGTAAGGATAAGGTATTAATAAGGATAATAAGTGAAAATTAAGATAGGTGGGGCATATCAAAGCGCGAACCCACTGCGGCAGAATAGGTGGCAGTGGCTTAAGACCAGCCCTGGCTTTACCTACACTACTCGAAGAGGCACTATGTTCGAAAAAAAGGAGGGATGCTCCCTAGATCTATTAAAATATATTCAATAGTATAGATTGGAAAATTCTTTTATCCAAAATTAAACGTTTGCTAAGAATTTTTTCAACAATTGGTATAAGTTTATCTAATTGTGAAATGAGTTTCTCCAAACTGAAGATAATAAAAAAATTATCTTCGTTCTACAATGAGTGATTCAAGACTGTATCACTACAAAATCTTGCAATATTGTCAATAGAACAAGATATTACAAATAATTTAAATATTAATATCATAATACACGATTACTCTACTATGAAAGTTTGGTAAGTAATTTTTAAATATGTTTACATACTAATGTATACAATTTCTTTGTTTATACTAAAAAAAATCATATATTTATAAATAATTTCTTTTAAAACCCGTAAAAAAACAATTTTTTAAACTCTAAATCTTTAAATACGAGACATAGCCATGAGGATGTTAATTATAATAAGCAGGGCAAAACAATCCGAAAATACGAAATTCTAGTTTTGTCTCGTGTAACATTTTTAATATGATGCGAAATGATCGTGAAAATATTTATAATGTATCGACAATATAATGGGCACCTCATTGTGCGACATGAAAGGTTGTTGAACATAATATGCACCACAACACTCTATCTAAAAAAAATTAACATGATATAAAAGATAAATAAAATAATTTCCAAATCCAATCATTCAATTTCTGCCCATTCGATTGATCTGAAATTTTGATTAAATTTTTTTTATCATCGGCATGACTCTGCCTGCAAAATTTCATCTCACTAGCTTACGAGAAAGTGGGTTAAAAATCGATTCAAAGTTTTTTCGGCAAGCAAGCACGCACGCATGGTCGGTCGCACGGGCTCAGACAACACGAGTTAATGTAAAGGATCTAAAAATAAGAGCATATTAAGTTGTAATGTTTTTTGGCTGTAAAATTGGATTATGTTTTGTATCATTGGGGGGGGGGGGCTGCAAACTCAAATACTTTCTTGTGGCCTTTAAAAAAGGAATTTTGTATTTTTTTAAATGTGTACAAATATGTATATCATCTTATACGGCCTCTTTTATTAATGCATACATAAAAATGGCATGGAATGGTTAACATATTACCCACTTTTTACTTTTACAATGTAATTGTTTCAATTAAAATTATTTATTAATGTTTATTTATTTATAAAAACCATCATACGATTGATTTAAATGGCCGTCCTTAAATGAATTCACGCAATTTAAGCTGATTCCTCCCCCCTGCACCCTGGTCACACGTGGTCACAAAACTTAGACCCCTTCTTCAATGTGACATCACAAAAGTCCCCCCCCCCCCGCCATAAAAGCCGCATTTTCTATTTGAAAATGAGCAGGTTTACACTCAATTTTTTGCTCATTTAAATATTTTTAGTGTAAGGCTGCACTCTAGTACCGTTACACCCGTGAAGAAATGTAAAAATTAATAAAATAAAGTGTCGGTAATCATTTATGGAACTTTTATCTAAAGTAGCACATTTTAATGTGACTTCAAATGTGTGACACCCCTCTCTCCCCCCATCTGTGACGTCATTTATGGATGTCCCCTAAAAGGGCGGCACATTGGAGACCGCCCCGGGCGGCAAAAGCTCTAGCTACGCCACTTGCCCAACCCTATCTCTTTGCACGGGGGCCGAAAATGATGTAAAAACTCATTTCATGGAACAAAGAGATGTACTAATACTGAACGCTGTTATAGAGAGTTGGATACATCAACAGAACGCCAAGTTAGAAGGAGAAAAAATATGAGTTTGGAAAATTCAGAGCACATGGTTCTATCTTTAGAGCAAGAAGTACAACGAGGTATGTTTTTATCCATGGATGGAATTATAAAAGAAAATAAAAGAGCACGCTGATGAGTTGCATGCCTCTTCAAAAAAAAAAAAAATGTTCTTGTATAATACCATGTAGCCTACTAAATGAAGCATTAGAGCATCAAATAAATTTCTTTATTGACGTTGATAAACAACTGTTCAATATTAAAAGAAAAAGGATCCATATTTTATTGCTGTTAACAGCGCCGGTCTTAGCATTTGCGAAAGGATTGCGGTGGCCCAGTTTGGGTAGGAATAAGATATTAATAATGATAATAAGTGAAAATTAGGATAGGTGGGGCCTATGACCGCGGGCCGACTGCTGCCGCATAGTTGCAGTGGCCTAAGATCAGCCCTGACTGTAACTACACTACAAGAAGATTAATTACGTTAGAAAAACCTGGGTGTGTGGAGCCCCCTTTGATCTATTAAAATATATTCAACAGTATAGATTGGAAAAATTTGTACCCAACATGATAATTGTGCTAAAAATTGTTTCAACCATTTGCTGTCACTGTCTCTAATTGTGAAAGGAGCTTCTCCAAACTGAATTCGATAAAAAAATCATCTTCTTTCCATAATGAGTTATTTAAGACTACAAAATCTTGCAATATATTGTCCAGAGACATGTTACTACAAATAATTAAAATTTGGTTACCCTAATACACGATTTTTCTAATATGAAAGTTAGGTAAATAAACGTATAAATATGTTTACATACATAAGTATTCGGTTTCTTTGTTTATAAAAAAAAATATATATTTATAAATACAAAATTAAAGCATATTTTGTTTCATTGAGGGAGGGAGGTCGATCTGCGACCTAAATCATTTTTTGTGGCCTTTAAAAAAAGTATCTTATATTTTTATAAATGTGTAATTATAGGTATATCCTCTTAAGCGGATTCTCTTATTACTGCTTACACAAACAGCTCATGCAATGGTAAAAATGTTCCCAATCGTTACTTTGTTTCAATTTCAATTGTTCATTCATGTTTATTAATTTTATGAAAACATCCTATGATTGAGTGAAGTGACCGTCCATAAATGACGTCACACGATTTCGGCTGATTTTTCTGTCCCCCCCCCCCCAAATCGTCACACGTCGTCACAAAAACATAGACCTCTACTTCAATTTGACGTCACAAATCTTCTCCCCCCCTTCCATAAAACTGAATTCTCTATTTGAAAATGCGTATGTTTCAATTATACATTTTTTAGTGTAAAGCTGCACTCTAAAATCGTTAAACGCGTGAAGCCATGAAAACTGTCATTAAATAAAGTGTCGGCAATTATATTAAGTAAGGGGCCGCGGTGGTCAAAGTGGAACCGCGCTGGACTGCCGAACCGTTGTAAGTTCTCGAGTCACGAGTTCGAGCCTCGGAACTGAAGTTGCGCCAGTTGCGCGTTTAGATGTGACGTCAAATGTGGTACCCCCCCCCCCCCCCACGTCATTTTCGGACGGCCCTTAAAATAAAGGAAAACTTTAGACCACCCCGGGCTGCAAACATTTTATTTACGCCACTGACTGAAGACAATTACATGTCTTTAGGGTTGTCTGTATAACGTAAAGTTGACGCAGCTTAAAAGCACACCTTACTTGTGAACATGTACATTTTTTTCACTCATATTTAACAGCGGCTATCAATCACAGACTTATAATTATTTGTCTAAGACTTATTGGTGTTAGTAGAGCTGGGAGCTGGAAAATGGGGATAGAAATGTGTATTCACCAGACATTCCGTGTCTCCCATTAAATTATTCACTCGTCCATTGGCTTTACCGTGGCCAACGGATATTTCCATGGTGATCTAACGATTAAAGCTTCACCACCGAGGAGTAAATAACGACAATGTTGTTAATAGAAATCTCCTAATCAGGAGATGCGATATTTTGTCTAAAAAATAATAGTTCTTTCTTAGAATAAACAGTAGCCAAACTCACGATTCTTTAACGAACTTTAACACTGAATAGCGTTGTTGGAAAGTTGGTAGGTGCGCAGTTTTAATTTGTTGCTACAAAGTGTCCTGATAATACTAACGAGTGTCTGTTTGATGCCGCCCAAGTATCAGGGTAATTGTACCAAGTGTCAGGTCAATTGTACCAAGTGTGATGGTAATTGTACCATTTGTCAGGGTAATTGTACTAAGTGTGAGGGTAATTGTACCAAGTGTCAGGTTAATTGTACCAAGTGTCAGGTTAATTGTACCAAGTGTCAGGTTAATTGTACCAAGTGTCAGGGTAATTGTACCAAGTGTCAGGTTAATTGTACCAAGTGTCAGGTTAATTGTACCAAGTGTCAGTGTAATTGTACCAAGTATCAGGTTAATTGTACCAAGTGTCAGGTTAATTGTACCAAGTGTCAGGTTAATTGTACCAAGTGTCAGGTTAATTGTACCAAGTGTCAGTGTAATTGTACCAAGTGTCAGGTTAATTGTACCAAGTGTCAGGTTAATTGTACCAAGTGTCAGTGTAATTGCACCAAGTATCAGGTTAATTGTACCAAGTGTC
The DNA here is from genome assembly GCA_002072015.1 of Radix auricularia. Taxonomy (NCBI): domain Eukaryota; kingdom Metazoa; phylum Mollusca; class Gastropoda; family Lymnaeidae; genus Radix; species Radix auricularia. Next base: position 483,894 of record MUZC01000142.1, read on the forward strand.
AGGTTAATTTTACCAAGTGTCAGGTTAATTGTACCAAGTGTCAGGGTAATTGTACCAAGTGTCAGGGTAATTGTACCAAGTGTCAGGTTAATTGTACCAAGTGTCAGTGTAATTGTACCAAGTATCAGGTTAATTGTACCAAGTGTCAGGTTAAGTGTACCAAGTGTCAGGGTAATTGTACCAAGTGGCAGGGTAATTGTATCAAGTGTCATGGTAATTGTATCAAGTGTCAGGGTAATGGTATCAAGTGTCATGGTAGTGTGAGGGTAATTGTACCAAGTTTCAGTGAGATTTCATATATTATTATACCTAACATTTAAATGCGTTAAGGATTTGGTCACTTTTAGAAATAAAAAAAAAAAAAAAAAAAAAAAAAAAAAATAANAAAAATAATAATAAAAATAAAAAAAATTTAAAAAATCCGAATTTCGGAGAGACACTGATGAATGGGCACCAAGTGACATTCCCAGTATCCACGGGATGTCCGGGTTCCTGTAATCACATGTCAGACACAGGCCACTGACAAGCTGACGAATCGTACTTCGGAAACTGGAGACCCACGCTACCCATGGGTCCCCCTACGCAGAACTCAACACATGTTTGAACGTTTTGTTTTAATATAAACCATTTTTTTTATTTGTGTAGAGAGTAAATTAAAAGTGCACTAATGAGAAGAAATAGATCCACCGCCTACTTGAGGCCAATACAAATATTGCGTTCTTCTGTTTGGTTCTTTAGTGCAGTGCTACTCAAATGGGGGGTTAGTGGACCGGTGCCGGTCCTTGGGCCATCCGCAGCCGGTCCATAGAATATATCAAGAAAAGACAGCAAAAATAATTATAATCCACCATTTAAAACCATAAAAACTAACGCGATAAAATAGTTCAACTTTTTTTTTTGAGCTGTAAGCAAATTTAATGAAACATTAGAAAAACACCATTTGAAAAAAAAAAAACCTTATATTTCAGTACCATGTCAGAACAAGGGAAAAAGTGGAATGGAACGATTCATGCCGGTCCTCCATTCTAAAAAGTTTTAGAAGCACTGATTTGTGTATTTGTTTTTATTAGAGTTAATTTATTGAGGTGCCAATTGTTTTATTATTATTTTTTTTTACAACCACACAAACTGACTTTGTCGTCGGTGTATAAAGAGTTAAAGAGATGCACACGGCGTCTGGTGACGTCTGGTACGTGTTCATTCCTTTCGCGCCTCTTTAACTTTAAGTAAAACTTAGATTCAATAATGATTAAAACATCTGTCGGCACCTGGGAGGTATTTGGAATGCCGACGAAAACAACAGATGAGAGCCGATCAGAACCGGTGACATAATAGGACAAAAATGTGTGAGTGGGAGACGAGTCTGCCCTGGTCTTAGTTTTGCTGGTCTCACCAGATCGGGCGGCTATTTTGCCTAAGTTACAAGAGGGTTTAAGATATAAAATAATTTTAGCTCAAATTAATTTTATAGTTACTATCATTGAAATTTTTGGGTAAAATTAGTCACATTTTAAATAGAGTTTTAAAAAAAGGTCGAATGGATATTAAATTTGGGGGAGGGTAAATGAAACAAAAGAAAAGAAACGAAATAAAACACATGTTTTTAAACATGTAAATAACCATGAAAATAACATACACTTTAAAAAGAAATATATGAAAAATTAAACCTGGTAAACCAATCCTCCATTAATTCTTAGTTTCTTGGAGTCAATTATGGCCTTCAGCAAAATGTCTCCTTCTATATCTTGCTTAAAAAACTGGGGAAGTCAAGTCGAGACAATATTGTTTACCCGTGTGCTAACTAAGCGGGATTCTATGCGGACGACTATTGAATATAATCATGATTTTAGGGCAAAATGGTGCGCACTCACAAAATACTGCATAGATCCATCAACGATTAGACTATACTGATGTTATTGGTCTTAATAACAATGGTTTGAATTTTATCTACAGTGAATAATATATAGATCTAATACATATAAATTTAAAATATGTAGCAAATTATGTTATTTTAAACAAGATTTTTAAAGGGATGGCGAAAACAGGATATTAAATATCTTTTAAATTTTTTCCTCATTTATCCCGTTAAGAAACAAGAGAGAGAGAGAGAGAGAGAGATAGATTGTTAGAGAGACACAGAGAGAGAGAGAGAGAGGTTGGGGAGAAAGAAAGAGACAGAGCAGAGAGAGAGAGAGAGAGAGAGAGAGAGAGAGAGAGAGAGAGAGAGAGAGAGAGAGAGAGAGAGAGATGGAGCGCTAGGGAAAGGCTGTTATGAAAATAGTAATGTAAAAAAAGCTTAACTTCGCTCACGCAATTCAATCAAAATTAAAAAAAAATCCATTTTATTTTTTAAATTCAAAATATGTTTCCTTCACTTTAGTGTGTTATGCTCATGCTTTAACAAACTGGCACTAAGATAATTTGGCGAGCCTTATAAAGTGGAAATTACCATTCGTACAGATAATTTCCCGCACATATCGTTCAAATCCAAACGGTTTCGTCATCAAAGCCACATAGTCGGCTTCAAGATTTCCTTGTAATGTCCAGTCTGTAAAGGCAGCTCAGTGAGGCACAGTGCTTGGTCCTAAAGTATATGATGAAGTCTGACTGGTACAGGGCAGTTGCCACCAAAGTTCGCTTGTATTCGGTAAAAACTTACAATGATTTCTTGTAGTGTCGCCTCCAGTTTCACAATTTGCCTGATATGAAATCTATTGCTAAAGTCTAATAACTTCGTTCTGCTTTTTTCTACCCATGGGCTTAAACATGTAAACATTTTTCAATCTTATTTCGTCCTATTGAAATCGCTGGCTTGCAATTGTTTGAGCTGCTTGAAAATCGTTCTTTGTGAAAGGGATGATGATGAAAACATTTAAGTGGAGACCCATGACTTGTCCCTAGGCGCTTTCCTTCATCAGTCAATTGATGGTCCACCAGTTTTGAGCCTCTGTATTCTTTCAAACTGGACTGTGTTTGTTCATCACTTGTGTACTCTAAACTTAACTTTCCCGTAGGCCACTTCGTCTTTGGGACCTTGTTTTCTATATTGTAGAGAGAGTGTCATTCAGTTTTCAGACCTTCCAACCAACTGCGATTTAAGGTTTTCATATGTACATACTATTTTTTTCGCTTTTTATGATTGCTGCTCTGACGTCGTGTTTCGTATATATTTTACATCTTTCGAACCTTGAGCGAATCTTTAATGACCCTGACTCGCTCTATTTTGTTTCCTACTCTTTTGCCAGTGAAGTCTACCTTTTAACTTCCCATTTGTATCGTTTACTGTGCTACCACGGAGATGGTGGCAATAATACTCATGCTAATAGCATTGCGTTGTCCACGATATTCAGCTAAGCGAAGCCTCACATTCCGTCTATGGTGATGATGATATAAACTACTAATGCTCTGAGCCATGTAAAGGCTTTCCACTACAATATTCTCTACTTCGAGATCTTTGTACATCGCGCACAAGATCAATGTTTTGATCATTCTGTCTCAAATTTATGCTTAGGGCCGGGGTCGGGAAACTTTTTTGTCCGAGAGAGCCATAAACACCACATATTTTGAAAAGTAATTCTGTGAGAGCCATATATTATGTTTTAATCTAAAAATTCAAGTAAATGTGTCCATTTTGTGTCATTACAAAACTAAAAGTACAATAATTACGTCTCTGTATTCCTTTTCATAACATTGTTATGCTGTTTTAATGCAACTAATATGTAGATCAAAGGATTCTAAATAAATTTTTGCTGTTATAATCTAACAATAGAGCCACATCTGACTCGCGAGCTATGGTTGCCCGAACTTTTCCTCTTGGCCAGGAAGGAGAAACTCTTTACAACTATAATTAAACTTGTATCATGTTTCCCGGAGAATAGACAACCAACTAACAATCTACAACCAACTAACAATATGTCATGTATCCATAAGAACCGACAACTAACAATATATCATGTATCCCTAAGAGCAGACAACAAATTCCACGTCATTTTAAATAAAAAAAAAAAAATTCTTCACAGAAAAGTATGTCATGAATATACGACATATTATTAATTTCGAGAATATTCCATTCATAATAAATGATATACGTCGTCACAGTGTGGACCAGTCGGCATCGCATCTTACAACTGTGGCAGTCATTAAAAATGAAAATAAATATATATATCATGTTATAATATACGAATTTCTAAATATCATATTTTAAGATCTAATAGCAAATTTCTGAACATTTAAAACGACTCAAAATTCTGTCAACAGTGAAGATATCTCAATAACACCACGATTTCTATTTCATTTCATTACAAACAGCGTGAGAAACATTCAACTTTTAAAAATTTAAATGATGAAAAGTTGTCTGAAAATTCACCCCCTCCTTAGAACTCTACCTTGTATTTGATATGTTTCATCCCATTCTTTCATTCGGATCGATCCCTGGCTGTCCGCCTCCATACGCAGACGCCCACAAGTGATGTAGATACGACATCAATCCGTTTCGGTTTCGGTAGATCGGTTACCCTTTCGTTTTTGTCCGGTGTTGATCTTCGCTTACCTGCGATATGTGACATCATCTAAGATATTAAACCTGTCTAACATAATCGGCAAATTTTACTTGTTTCGATAACGTGTCGCTAAACAATTTACAATATCTATTGTTGGTTATCGACTTAAAATCGATCATTAACATTAGATTTTAATATTATTGTTTGATGATATTCTTCTCCCATGTGATTAACACGTTTTTAGTTTGTTTGGAAAAAAGCCTAGTTGAAAATGAAATTAAAAGAGGAAAACTTGTTATTAAAATAGTGGTGTATAGATTTCTATTGGTTGCATTGTAAATCATTGAAGTATTTTCCCGCCCCATCATCTTTTTTAAGCTGATGAGCTTACTTATTTTGTTCTGGCCTTGCCCAATCGTTGATCTGATTCAGTTTTACGCAACGCTCTTGTATTACATTTTCCTATATTTTAAGTAGTTGTTTTCAAATGTGTTAATGAATGTTTATTTTGATGCCGTCGCAAGTAAGTGTCTCTCAGTAAAATGTGTCTAATGCATTATCTAAACTAATAAAAGGGAAAACCCTGACTGACTGACTGACTCACTCACTCGCTCACTGGTTCATCACTAATTCTCCAACTTCTCGTGTAGGTAGAAGCATGAAACTTTGGGAAGTTGTTGGGAACCCTCTCATAACGAACATTGGTGAAAAAGAATTTTTAAAATCTCGCTCATGTTGGGTCGGGGGCCCAAAAACTTTTTTTTTTACTACATCACTAATTCTCCAACATTCCGTGTAGGTAGAAGCATGAAACTTTAGGAAGTTGTTGAGTATCCTCTTACGACAAAAATTGGCGAAAAAGAATTTTGAAATTCACACTCATGGGGGCCGGGGCCCGAAAAATATAGTTTTTTCTTATATAAACTATATACTAATTGAAAATCAATAATTCTCCAACTTGTCGTGTAGGTAGAAGCATGAAACTTTGGGAGATTGTTGAGTACATTCTGTCTAACAAAATTTCAGTAAAATAATTTTTAAAATCTCACTCATGTGGGGCCGGGGGCCCGAAAACGTTTTTTTTTACCTTCATCACTAATTCTTCAACTTTCCGTGTAGGTAGAAGCATGAAACTTTGGGAAGTTGTTGAGTACCCTCTTACAACAAAACTTGGCGAAAAAAGAATTTTGAAATTCAAACTCATGGGGGCCGGGGCCCCAAAAATGTTTTTTTCTTATATAAGATATATACTAATTGAAAATCAATCATTCTTCTATTTCCCGTGTAGGTAGAAGCATGAAACTTTAGAAATTTTTGAGTACATGCTTCCGACGATAATTGGCAAAAGAGAATATTAAATTTCCCACTCATGGGGGCTGGGGCCCCGAAAAACATTTTTTCATTATATGAGCTATATATAAATTGAAAATCACCAATTCTCCTATTTCCCGAGTAGGCAGACTCATCAAAGGTTGGAGAGTTGATAAATACACTTTCACGATGCTAGTAGGTGAAATATTTTTTAAAATATCTCTTATTGGGGACTGGGGGCCCAAATTTAAAAACTGAAAATCACTAATTCTCCTATTCCCCATGTAGGTAGAAAGCATGAAACTTTAGGAAGTTGTTGAGTACAATCTCCCGATGATAATTGGAGAAAGAGAACGTTAAATTCCCACTCATAGAGATACTGGGGCCTAAAAATAAAGGGGGCCCCAAAAAAAGTTTTTTTTTCCCCTTAGATGAGCTATTTACAAATCATTAATTCTCCTATTTCCCGTATAGTTAAAAGCATGAAACTTGAAACTTTGTAAACTTTTTGAGTTCATGCTTTCAATGATAATTTGCAAAAGAGAATGTTAAATTTCCAACTAATGGGGGCCGGGGCCCCATAAATGTTATTTTTTCTTTATATGAGCTATATTAAAATTAAAAATCACTAATTCTATTTCCCACATAGGTAGAAGCATGAAACTTCGGAAATTTTTCGAGTAGAAGCTCCCGACGAAAATATGTAAAAAGAATGTTAGATTTCCCACTAATTGGTAACCAGGGGCCCAAATATATATTTTTTTAATACTAAAAACCGACTTATCACTAATTCTTCAATTTTCAGTGTAGGTAGGATCATGAAACTATGGGTAATTGTTAAGTACCCTCTAACGACGAATTTTGATGTAAAAGAATTTTGAAATACACACTTATGGGGGCCGATGCCCAAAAAAACTTTTGTTTTCTTATATGAGATTTATAAAAATTGAAAATCACTAATTCTCCAATTTCTCGCGTAGGTAGTCTCGTGAAACGTTGGGGAATGGATAATTACACTTTCACGATGGTAGCAGGTGAAAAAATATTTAAAATATCTCTTAATGGGGGCGAGGGGGGCAAAAGTCGTTTTTTTCCTAAAATAAACTATATAAAAATCGGACATCAATAATTCTCCCTTTCCCCATGTAGGTAGAAGCATGAAACTTTGGGAAGATGTTGAGTATAATCTCCCGATGAAAGTTTGCGAAAGGGAATGGTAAATTTTCACTCATAAGGGCTTGGGGTTTTCTTATAGGAAAAACCAACTCATCACAAATTCTACAATTCATCGTGTAGGTAAAAACATAAAACTTTTGGAAGTTTTTGGGTATCCTCTAACGACGAAAATTGGCGTAAAATAATTTTAAAATGCACACTCATGAGGGCCAGGGCCAAAAATGTGTTTGTTCCTTATATGTGCTATATAAAAATTGAAAATAATATTTTTCTTTTATTTCCCGAATAGGCAAACGCATGAAAATTTGGGGTTTGTTAAATACACTTTCATGCTGGTAGCAGGTGAATAATTATTTAAAATATCTCTTACTGGGGGCTGGGGGGGCCTAAATGTAGTTTTTTCCTAATATTAACTATATAAAAAGTAAAAATCACTAATTCTCCCATTCCCATGTAGGTAGAAGCATAAAACTTTTGGAAGTTGTTGGGTACCCTCGCACGACGAAAAGTGGGGTAATATAATTTTAAAATTCACACTCATTGGGGCTGGGGCCTCAAAAACGTGTTAATATGTGCTATTTACAAATTGAAAAGCAGTACTTTTCCTATTTCCTAAATAGGTAAACTCGTGTAACTTTGGGGGTTTGTTAAATACACTTCCACGATGGAAGCAGGTGAAAAAATATTTAAAATATCTTTTGCTGGGCACCGGGGACCCATATATAGTTTTTTTATGCACTCACTCACTCATCACTAATTCTCCAACTTCCCGCAGCAACGCGCGGGGAAATCGCTAGTTTCATATGATGCGCACCGATCGTGATTATATTTTAAAAAGTATTGTCAATATAATGCGCACCTTATTGCGCAACAGAAAAAGTTTTTGAACAAAATACGCACCACGCCATTCTATCTCAAAAATTAACATGATACATAGAGATAAAAATAATTTAAAAATTCAATAATTAAATTACAGAACATTCGATCGATTTGAAATTTTGATACATCATTTTTATACTTGGCACAAGTCTGCCTGCAAAATTTCAGCTCGTTAGCTTACGAGGAACTGGGTTACAAATCGATGCAAATTATCAAAAGGCTCAGACACCACAAGTTAATATAAAAGATTTAAAAATGAGTAGAATAATCCGTCTTTACTTTGAGATCTGTAACATAAGATTTGATTTTATTCAATCTCCGTTGAATTATCCTCCCTTTCTTTAAAGTATACACCAAGAGCTTCCAATTAATAATATGCTGGAGCAATTTAGCGTCGACCCTTAATTTTTACGGTAGTTATTTCCCCCTAGTTTATTTCTTTACCTGAATTCCAATTATAAGGAAAACGCTTAAGACCATGTAGTTTTTTATGTTAAGGATCACACTCACTTTTATTTATCCTATTTCTTATTTGACCATTGGACCTAGTCTTTTCTTGCTGCATTTAATTTTCACTTGCTCCTCTATATTTTTGTTTTAACTATCGTTAACATTTGTGAAACTATCCATCTAATAAGTTATTTCTCCATTTAATTTAATATCCATCTATTTCTTGCACTGTTCGCCTGTTGTAACTTTTCATTTAAATTTATCTTAACCGATGTTTTTTTCTCCTTCGCAGATGGCTTCACGCCAATACCTTCATTATCCTAATTATCTTTATCTCAGCTTATTCTCGCTACCAGTGAATCAGCTGCTAACATATTTCCCCCCCCCCCTCACGATTTTATCAGACGCCGTGCTGTTTTGATCTTTCAGATTTTATTTACGGTGTAAACAATCGTATGACGTACGACGAAAACTATAAATAGAGTTCAAAATTTCTATCTTTTTAAGATTCCGCCACTATGATTTATATTTTTAATCAGAAGGAGAGAACGTTCAGGGCAATTAGGGTAAATAGTGCTTACTATATTTTCACTTTTTTCAAAAGGTTTTTTTTTTTAAAAAAAGTTATCGCATACTAAAACATGGCGTATGTAGAATTTTATTTTAAAACATTTTAAATTTTTTGCCTTATCAAATGGTTGTAAACAGAACTGAGGGGTAGAAAGTAGAAGACTTAAAAAAGGTATCTTGTGGGTTAAATAATCTACTGATGCAAGAAAGCTTCACTGTTAGGCTAAAGAAAGGGTTCACAGGCTCAAGAAATGGCTCTCAGGCTCAAAAATGGCTATCAGGCTCAAGAAATGGCTCTCATGTTCGAGAAATGGCTCTCAGGCTCATGAAATGGCTCTCAGGTTCAAGAAATGGCTCTCAGGCTCCAGAAGGAGTTCTCAGGCTCTAGAAGGGGTTCTAAGGCTCAAGAAGGGTTCTCAGGAGGCTCAAGAAGGGGCTCTCAGGCTCAAGAAGGGGTTCTCAGGCTCAAGAAGGGGTTCTCAGGCTCAAGAAGGGGTTCTCATGCTCAAGAAGGGGTTCTCAGGCTCAAGAAGGGGTTCTCATGCTCAAGAAGGGGCTATCGGGCTCAAGAAGGGGTTCTCAGGCTCAAGAAGGGGTTCTCAGGAGGCTCAAGAAGGGGTTCTCAGGCTCAAGAAGGGGTTCTCAGGCTCAAGAAGGGGTTCTCAGGCTCAAGAAGGGGTTCTCATGCTCAAGAAGGGGCTATCGGGCTCAAGAAGGGGTTCTCAGGCTCAAGAAGGGGTTCTCTGGCTCAAGAAGGGGTTTGCTTATCTCAGACCTATGAAAAATAAGACCTCTCAACTATGGCAAGCTCTTCCAGTGCCAATATCGACCGCCATTCATTCAACCCACCTGATACACAACTTAATATGGCCAAACCAAGCATCCACCAAAGCCAGACTACTCCTTTAGGCATTTTCACTAATATTTTGTCAGATGTCAAAAATTGTCATTGACTTAAAAAAAATAATTCAAGATCCAAATCTTTAAATCCACTTCCTAAGAAAAATTATCTGAAACCTCCCCCCGAGCTCGTATATGTGAACTCACCCGCATGCTGTATCTTTTGAACCAGGTTAAGCCTGTCATAGAAATGAACTTACCTGTAATCCTGTCTGGATGAACGCTTCTTAATTTCACATCTGCATTTTTTCCCCTCGACCTCATACCGGAAACACACCCTGGAGATCGGCAGACGTATCATTAAACCGTTATAACAAATTTGTTTAGAAACCTTTTTTGGCGAGAAGTATATATATATCTGATATGCCTGAGCTCGGGAGTGGGGGTGGGGGAGTGGGGTCTGAATCTGAAAATTACACAAAGACACGCAGATTAATGGAAAGCAAAACACGTGCTGTTAATCAGTAGCCCCTCTCCGGACTCCAAACCCTCAAAATATACAAAAGTACCCCAAAAAAGTTTTTAAAAAATCAAATCATAATTTTAAAATTCCATATATTGAGCAAAGAAATAACTTCAACTAACATTGAAACAATAGAGCGATGAACATATGTTTGTAGTTGAGCCTAGGCAAGTTTTTCTCAAAGATTCCTTGCACGTGAGCCTAATTAGAAAGGAATTTCCCTACATCCATGGTCACTTTCATTGACAGGCATACACTTATATAAAACACAAAATTCTTAGAATTGTTAACACCTTAATGCCCCGACCCCCCCCACCAACTTTTCCGATAAATATGTTGGCTCCCTATCAGAAGGGATTGCATACTGTCTATTGTATAACACTTTGGTCCAGACCCATTTTAAAGCAAGCTATAGATCAGTGGTTCTCAAACTTATATGGCTTACCATCCCTGTCCAAAAAAAAAAAAAAAAAATTACTCTGCGCCGATGAAAATGTATTTTTTAAAGAAAAAATTATTAGCAATTAAGCAGAATCATAAATTTATTAATTGTTCTATATTTTTGTAAAAAAAAAAAAAATTAAAAAAAAAAAAGAAGAAAATTTGAATCTTAAATTAGTAGAAAGGTAATAAAAAGATAAGTTATGCTTCTACCATAGTAGTAAATGGAAAAGTACCATATTAATAATCATCGGCTCAATTTGCGTCAGCAATAATCTTAATTTACGGCGATTGAGTAGTTGCAATTGGATTCTTATCCTTTTAAAAATCCTTTATATTATATTAACTTGGGGCGTCTGCTTGCCGAATAAGCTTCGGATCATGTTTTAACCCACTTTCTTGTAAGCTAACGAATTGACATTTTGCTGGCAGACTCGTGCTGATGATAAAAATGAGGCATTTAAATTTCACATCGATCGAATGTACTGTAAAAAAATTAATGAATCCTTAGATTATCTCTATTTATTTCTTTGTAGCATGTTACATTTTTGTGCAAGAGTGTCATTGTGTGTATTTTATTGAACGACCTTTTTATAATTATACTTTCCTGTTGCGCTGTTCGGTGCGTTTTATATTTACGATACTTTTTAAAAATATATTCCCGATCTGTAATTGTAAAAATGCTATTAATTGCTAATCTGTCTCGCTGTGCGCACTATGTTAATCGTGCTTTTATAACCATTTTCCCGTGATCAAATAGAACTGAAAATAAGAAGGTTGACTTTAGAAGTTTTTTTTTTTTTTTTACTAAAACAATTATTTTTGGATTGTCGATTTATAAAAGAACATTCATTTAGTTATGTCTCGAATAAAAAGGATTTATAGTCAAAAACTTGTTTTTTAAAACTGTTTTTTTTAAAAAAAAAATTTTCATTCTTAAATATCATTTACCACACCAAATTCACGTTCCACTAAACACGATGAAGGATACAGCCGATATATCAGGATAAATCGTTGGGATCTCCTTTTGCAGCTAGAAATGTTGGTCGCCGCTTTTGAATTTAAATTTCAATTCATCATTCGTAGATACTTTCATTATTTCTTTTTGTAACTGTGGACATTCTGGTGTCTTTGCACTCCAAAAAGGATCCTAAATCCAATCACGAATGTTCATTTTTAAAGTATAATCAAATCGTTTACTACAATATGATAATAATATTATGGATTGAAATTTACAATTTGTAATCATCTTATTTATTTGTACAATATATTTCAAATTTTTTTATTGTTTATTTTAAATTAGTTCGATGTTTAGAGATTGAAAATGAATGAGAATCTCAACCAGAACCCCATAAAAACAACAAAGAAAATACAATCAGTGCCATTTTTAAAAAAGACGATGAGGGGATGATGCCTGTTATAATTTGGATAATGTACCAATATCCTAAAATTTCATGCTTCTGCCTACTCGGGAAATAAGAGAATTAGTAATTTTCAATTTTATATACCTCAAATAACGGAGGGAAACATTTTTGGGACCCCGGCCTCCATGAATGGGAATTTATGGAACGATTGCCCTTATTGTCGGGAGAGTATGCTCAAGAATTGCCAAAAGTTTCGTGATATTACCTACACGGTTAATTTGAGAATTAGTGATGAGTGAGTGTTTAATATAAGAAAAAACTAAATTTAGGCCCCCGGTCCCCACTGAGTGGGAAGTTTAAAATTCTATTTTGCAAATTTGCGCTAGGAGAGTGTACTTAAAAACTTCCCAAAGTTTCCTTTTTCTACCTTCACGGGAAATAGTCGAATAGGGGATTTTCAGTATTTATATATCACTAGCAATTTGCCCGCGCTTTGCTGCGGGAAGATGGAGTATTAGGGATAAGTAAGCGAATGCATAAATAAACTATATTTTTGCCCCCAGCGCCCACCAAGGAATATTTTAAATATCATTTCACCTGCTGCCATCGTGGAAGTGTATTTAAAAAATCACCAACGTTTTATGCGTTACCTATTTGGGAAATAGGAAAAATAGTTCTTTTCAATTTGTATAATAGCACATATTTGAAAAAAACACTGCCCAAATGAGTGTGAATTTAAAAACTATATCACGCTAATTTTTGTCGTGAAAGGGTACCCAACAACTTCCTAAAATTTTATGCTTCAACCTACACGGGGAAGGGGTGAATTAGTGATTTTTAATTTTTATATAGTTAATAATAGGAAAAAAATACATTTTGGCCCCCCAGCCCACAGTAATGGCTGTTTTAAATAATTATTCACCTGCTACCATCGTGGAAGTGTAGTTAACAAACCCCCAATGTTTCATGCGTTTGCCTATTCGGAAAATAGGAGAATTATTGATTTTCAAAATTTTATATTACGTATAAGGAAAAAACACGTTTTTTTGTGTTTTTTTGCCCAGGCCCTCATGAGTGTGCATTTAAAAATTATTTTACGCCAATTTAAGTCGTTTTTAGGGTACCCAACATCTTCCTAAAGTTGTATGTTTTTACCTACACGATGAATTGTGGAATTTGTGATGAGTCAGTTTTTAATATAAGAAAAAAATATATTTGGGCCCCCGGCTGCCTCTGAGTGGAAATTTACCATTCTCTTTCGTCAACTTTCATTGGGAGATTGTACTCAGCAACTTCGCAAAGTGTCATGCTTCTACCGAAATGGAGAATGGGGGAATTAGTGATGTGTAGTTTTTATAAAATTTATATTAGGAAAAAAAATACATTTGGCCCCCCGGCCTCTAGTAAGAGATATTTTAAAATATGTTTTCATCTGCTACCATCGTGAAAGAGTAATTATCAATTCCCCAATGTTTCATGAATCTACCTACTCGATAAATGAGAGAATCAGTGATTTTCAGTTTTTACAAAACTCATATAAGAAAAAAAACGTTTTTGGGGCCCCGGCCCCCATGAGTGTATATTTCAAAATTCTTTTACACCAACATTTGTCCTGAGAGGGTACTTAAAAATTACACAAAGTTTCATGCTCCTACCTACACGGAAAATTGGAGAATTAGTGATAAGTCGGTTTTTAATATGAGAAAAATATATTTGGGCCCCC
>MUZC01000142.1:506051-575296 GCA_002072015.1 Radix auricularia
CCCCCACATCCAACCCCAACCAACCCCACCCAAGCCAAGACAAAGTCCTGGTGGATGCTCCAACGACACGGTTTGGCGGCACCGAGGCTATCGCGGCGTTCCGTAACGTGTAGGGCGCTATGTATACAATGGCCGCTGGTAGCATTGTGAGAATAACAGCAGACGACTTACGCGGCTTTTACTTCCTCTGGTGGAACGGTTGGAGGATTCTTGATTAGTGCTACGATAAGTGCACCGTTTAAGGAATAAGACAGCGCTTTGATGCACCAAGTCGGAAAGTGGATTGAACGATTTTTAAGTTAAATTCAACAATGTAGTGAGTGGATTATACAATTATAAAAGAGTTTTAAGCCGAATTTTCGTTTTGAAATAAATTCGTGTTTTAAATTTGTGCCGTGCTAAAATTAGATTTAGGTGAGTATTTGGTTATGATATTGTTATATATTAGGTAGACATACTTTTTTCTGTGTGGATATCCTTCCATAATCAGTTGCGTTGCTAAACCCCTAAACCAAGGATTTATACCGTAAAAAAATAATTACCTAATTTTCTATTAGTGACAAAATGTTGCATTAAGACAGTAAAGTACACATAGTTTTATATGAGGTGCGACAAAAAATCGACAGCAAAATTACTACATTAATCACGAATTCAAACAGGAAATATTTTCTTTTACTGAAAAATTCTGAGCTACATTATACATATTGTTGTTAATTTAAAAGTTCTAAATCTGTATCGATTACTACATTCGCTTCTTGAAATTATTAACAAAACATTTTGAAAACTCTTGAAAATTAAAACACAGCTAATCTAAAGATGTTTGAAAGAAACGAAAAAAAAAAAGCGAATAAAGATATGAGATAGAATAAAAGTATAACCACCTATCATAAATAATTAAAAAAAGTGGTATAAATAAGCAAATTGCTTTTTAAATGATACGTCAGGTGGTTTTCAAATTATTGATTTTTAATAAATATTAAAGTTTTAACTTTCGGAATGTTGTCTTTATGAGACCATTTGAAAAATTAAAAAAAAAAAAAAAAAAAAAAAAAAAAAACTATTGTTGAAATGAATTTAAAAAAAATAGGAATAATTGACTGAATTACCGATGTGGGCTATGAAATAAAAGCAGCCCGCCTCGAGGATTAAGTATTACGAAACAAAGGAGTACATGCTTTTTTCCCCTTGACTAATATAATCCTGCATATCATGGGGCCAGCAACTGTTTGGGATGTTGCCTTATCTTGGTTGTTGTGGATAGGGAATACTGAATAGAAACACAATAACAACAACTACAACAAAAGTCTTTTGTACGGATATCTTGTTCTACAATCACAGGAAGCGAGGATAAGTTTTCACGACCCTGCCACGTATATCACAGACACTGACAACGTGGAAACATAAAAAGCGCGTTAATCTGACTGAGTTGTTGGTTTACGCAGCCCGGAGGAAGAAGGCACAGTGTGTCTACACCGTCCGGAGAGCGAAAAGAAGACCCATGTAATATAAACACTGCAAACAATCATTTGCTGGATCTATAGATGTATAGCTGATCTTTTGGAAGGTGGCGATCTTTGTGTCTATAGATGATCTGTTGGAAGGTGGGGATCTTTGTGTCTATAGATGATCTGTTGGAAGGTGGGGATCTTTGTGTCTGTAGATGATGTGTAGGAAGGTGGGGATCTTTGTGTTTATAGATGATCTGTTGGAAGGTGGGGATCTTTGTGCCTATAGATGATCTGTTGGAAGGTGGGGATCTTTGAGTCTATAGATGATCTGTTGGAGGGTGGGGATCATTGTGTCTATAGATGATCTGTTTGTAGGCGGACATGGGTGAGGGAAATGAGAGCTTTGTAAACATGGAGAAGCAGCATACAGGCTGATATGTCCGCAAGAAGTCTGGCGTCATATAGCGATCTAGCAGAGAGGGAAATGGCGTTGGCACTCTTGTTCCCTTTCAGGTTGTCTTAACAAAATGATTAAAAGTGAAATAAAACTTTATAAATAATTTGTAAAACATCTAAAGTTTCAAATCTGAAATTGTAACACATTTCATAAAAAATAAAAGTAAGGAAAACCTCAGAATCAATATGGTATAGAATAATTATTTGTCCGTTAATTCTAGGAAAGCGTCAAAGTGTAAATCGCAAAACGTGTGGCTGACGTAAAATATATGTTTAGTAACACCCCAGGAACTGGATTTGTTTAGTGTTATAGATAGTAATAAAAACGGTTGAACATTCAACGTCTATGAGGGATACCATTGTATTCTACACCGTTCGCAAGTCGCACCAAGAAATTACTGAAACAACTGAAGATTAAAACAAAAACTATTTTTGGAGGACACAACAAAGAGCTCTTTGAAAAGGGAAGTAGAGTTTGTTTTTGTAAATATTTATCCCTACAATCATGTAAGAACAGAAAAGTGTTCAAAATGGTGAACCGGTGACAGATCTCACCAAAGCAAAAGAAGTTTGTAGTCCTACAATGTCTCATTCTTCTCTAAAAATTATTGTTTATTTTAAGATTTTGAAATATTTTGGCAGACGTTTGTACCAAAGGTATAGCTAGAAAACAACGTGCAATTAGTAAGCCGCAGTGAAAGCTCTGGTTTTCCTCCAATGAATAAAATAAATTCAACTTGAAGAGAGACATAATGAACATTCAACTTGAAAAGAGACATAATGAACATTCAACTTGAAGAGAGACATAATGAACATAAAAGGCAACATTGACGTCTGGTCATGAATGAGGTTTGAAAAAAAAAATCTCACTACAATCAACCTTTTTTTAATATTTAAATTTAAAAAAAAAGTATTTGCGACTCCTAAATCGCCTCATGTGGATTTTTTCTTCCCGCGGAGTTAGACTATTAAGGAAGTTTCATTTTCAATACGAAAATTGGTCTGGATTCTTGGGCTCAGCCCATCATTATTATGTTGCTTTTCAAAGCATACCACAGGCTACAGACTAGTCCAAAACGTTCGCTCGTGGTCAGGAGTAGGGTGCAAGGGGGAAAGGAAAACACACCGGATTAGTGAGGGAAAATCCCGGCCAGTCGACCAGAGGAGTAAGAGCTGCCGAGACAACAGAGGGGAGGGGGGTGTAAGGCATTCATTAACTGAAATCTTCAACGTCTGGTCTTTGCGGTCCTTTTTTTTTGTTACTATTTCACACCAATCAATGCAATCCATGCTCTGTGTTCGTTAGATCTTGTTCTTTTTTTTTAGTGAAGGGAGGGGGAATAGTGGTTTACATCCTGGTAAGAGCAAAGTCACGCGATCTCCTTTAGAATTAAAGTTTAAAAATTATGTATACCTAAAGAAAAAAAAAATGAAATTCAAATAATTATTTGAGATCGTTTCTGTGATGTTCAGTATAAGTTGATAAAGAAAACAAACCAATTTGGAAAACTAAACAGACTTTTCTTGTTTTCCTCTGAAATCTATAAATTATTCCACTTTCTCCTACCAATGGAACTAACAATGTTGCTCTGCCTAAGAATTTCTAATTGTTTGTATACACATTTCCAGGCCAATATGATGAGATTCATAAAACCAGTTACTTCAGTTACCATAAACATATTTCCTTTGGGAAACATCGCCGTCCAAAGAGCGTCACTTAAACTCTGACACAGCTACCACTATTACTTATGCTGCTGTCAGCCGAGCACGTGCTTCAAATATCCAAATACTTATAAGTAAGCACGTTAACCGCCCTCTCCCCCCATGGCCAAGCACTTTAATCAGATTACGTCGTACAAAAGTATACAAGACTATACTTTATTACTGGCTGTCCATTTCATCAACGTGTACACTAATCCTACCTTGTGTTTATCATGTTATCCCTGGTCGGTTTCGGGAGTGAAGTTCACATGGTCGGCCCTTGAAAATTGCATTTTTTAATGTTGTTATCGCTTAGTGAAAAATTGAAAACTTTGCTTAATTTTTTTTTTATGATAAGCATTTTCAAATCTGAGATGTTTATATATCGCTCGCCCAATGCACATCCCATTACACTCTTCAATACGTTATCCAATTACATTAATATGATATCATATGACATTAAGCACATCAAAGGTCTAAAATGACATCCGATGACTTTGGGCATATCAATGGTAAAAAATATGACATTCTTTGAAATTGCGCACATCATCGGTCTCAAAAGTGACATTTGCAGACATTGGGAAAATATATTGTTCCAAAAATGACAGTTGAAGACATTGGGCACATCGATGGTCCCAAAAAAATGACTTTTGAAGACATTGAGTACATCGATGGTCCCAAAATATAATGACATTTGCAGACATTGGGCACATCGATGGTCCCAAAAATGACATTTGCAGACATTAGGCACATCAATGGTCCCAAATATAACATTTGAAGACATCGGAACTTGAATGCTTCTTGAATGCGTTTGAATGACAAGAAATATGAATTGTTATGAAATTAACTTGAAACACTTCCTCTGCCATAAGAGTGGTCACGATCCTGATCCTTTAATGTTCCACATGATGTTAGCTTTGTGTGTGCATGTGTGTGTGTGTGTGTGTGTTGGGCGGGTCGTAGGGTATCGGTATGCAAGCTGGGTGAGCAAGACGAACGCTTACACCTCCAAACCACATTATACAATTTCCCTGTGCTATACACGTGTTTTGTAGTGTGATTCGTGATCAAGTTATGATTTATGAATAGAACGTGACACAATCTGTGCAGTCGTGTTGGTAGCATGGTGTCATTATTTTCAGTCGTGCTGGTAGCATTGTGTCACTATTTTCAGTCGTGCTGGTAGCATTGTGTCATTATTTTCAGTCGTGCTGGTAGCATTGTGTCACTATTTTCAGTCGTGCTGGTAGCATTGTGTCACTATTCTCAGTTGTGTCGGTAGGATTGTGTCACTATTTTCAGTCGTGTTGGTAGCACTGTGTAACTAATTTCAATCGTGTTGGTAGCATTGTGTCAATATTTCCAGTCGTGTTAGTAGCATAGTGTCAATATTTCCAGTCGTGTTGGTAGAATAGTGTCAATATTTCCAGTCGTGTTGGTAGCATTGTGTCAATATTTCCAGTCGTGTTGGTAACATTGTGTCACTATTTTCAGTTGTGTTGGTAGCATTGTGTCAATATGTCTAGTCGTGTTGGTAACATTGTGTCACTATTTTCAGTTGTGTTGGTAGCATTGTGTCAACATGTCTAGTCGTGTTGGTACTCTTGTGATTAGTGATATGATTATATTACGCGCGAAAGTAAACTAAAGCCGTGAGTCGCGGTATAATTGGCTGGTTATCCCCTGGTGAAAGTAAACGCGTGTAGAGGATGAAGATTTGATGGCCCTAGAATTGTCCATAGACTTGGAATTCTCTTGTTGTTGAGTGTGTTTGAGCTGTGAGCCGTTAGAGAAACTTATGACCATTCCTCAAAACAACAACAACATTACACTGTAATGTGTAAATAGAGATTAGATACAACAAAAAGTTGTGGTTTTTTTTGCAGCGTAATTAGCTATAAATTTAGATATAAAGAGCACCACGATAATCTAGAAAACGATCCCCAAGGCTACTATAGATACCAAGAAATTAGACAGTGATATAAGATATTCAAACAATGATATTCTTAGCAACGATACCCTACACAGCACCACAGAAAGCAGGCGATCTATGCACTCACTGCCCGTCGGTAGACAGACGGGTGGTTACAAATTATTTATGTTTAGGGACGGGGATAAGCGCACACAACATTTTGCTCAGATGTTTAGCTCTTTAAATCTTTTTTCTACTGTCGATGGTGGTTAAGCACGTAAGCTTAAGACAGTTTATCTGAAGGCTTTTATCAATACACAGAAAACATATAAAATATTTTTAAAATCTTCTGAAAAAAAAACGGAAAAACCCCCCACAACAATATTTATGACAAAACTATATCATGGTAGATCTAAATATAATTTTAAAATTTGTGTAAATTATTTGTTCTGACGTATGCATTAGCCGAAACGTCTGCTTTTGTATTAGTCAGTTAATAAAGCTTTAAATTATTGTTTTGATTACACAATTTGTTTGTGCATCTTGTATTTATTTAAAAGCTTTATCGCATTCTCGGTCTCTGTGATGTAATTCCAACATCCTAATAGCGAGCTGAAACAAAGTAGCTAAAAGTGCAAGCATAATTTAATTATTTGCTTTGATCAACTTAATGACAGCTAGTTAGACTGTTGTAACGCAGTAAACGGTTAAACTGGAATGAACGTTTTGAAGCCCAGGAAATTAGGCCTGTACCTTTGATTAAAGGGTTGCAGACGTGGAATGCTTTGAAAGCGAAGCATGAAAATAAATGGTTACAGAAAAGGGATATTCGCGATTGAAAATGTTATTTTAGTAGGGTTATATAGAGTTAGCAACTTGTTATTCTGTACTTTCCTCAAAATTGTCTCAAGATACAGCTTTCATATTGTGTTCCATGATAGATTAAAACATGGATGATAGCCCGGTGTCTAGAGCCATTTCGGTCACAGATTCGACTTAGGGTAGAACCTTGTTAATCTGAAGGGGCGAGATTACCTAAAAATAAATGTTTACACCCAAAGAAGCAATGAACTATGTGAGTTGTAAAAATGGCTCCCTAAGAGGGAGGCAATGAAAAATGGTGGTCCCAAAACCAATTAACGGATATCAACAGACTTGGAGAAAGATTGCAGTCGTTGTGTCACTGTAGTAGGAGAATAGAGTGAAGGATTGGCGTCCTATTAGCCGGGTTGAAGGTCGCGTGTAGTGTTAGAGTGTTAACCGCTGTCTCACGAGAAGTGGAGCATTGCAATTCATTTCCCCCCTTGTGTCCGAGTGATGACACCCGAGATGCTCACGGGCCAGTGGCCAGGCTCGTGATTATATCCCTTCTCACACGGAGTGGACAAGGAAATCTTTTATTACGTCAAGCTGTCCATTACGGTTTGTGGTCGGTGATTCACATTTCTAAGAAAATTACGCGGCTGGGTAAATCTGAATTCTGCGAATTCATTTGTTGTCTTATACAACATAAAATGTAGAGTCATAATTAAATACAAAACTATTTAAAAAAAAAAAAATTCTAGCCGATAATAGAACTGTTTCATGCGATTAAAGAATGTTTATATTATAATACAATCGACACATGACATCAATATCATCCGTATTTGATTAGTTGTTTGCAACCTTTCCCAAATTTTATCATTGATTAAAAATATATTTTAAAATAATAACTTATATAGATCTAACATTTACCTGGTTTTAAATTTCCCATCGTAGAATTTTGTATTTTCGGATTGTTTTGCCCTGCGTGTTATAATGAAGATCCTTATAGTTATGTCTCGTATACTAAGGATGTATAGTGAAAAACTTTGCTTTTTTACGGGTTTTTTGTTATTACCGTCTCATGTGTTCCTGTCAGTTTGTGTGCATCGATATTTGATATTTAATAACTCACGCAACATACGCACATTAACTTCGGTTTATCAGACACGGACCTTACATCAAAAGGAGAGATTAGACGGGTACTGCGTGAGTGGTTTTACAGCATTTAAGCTTTCTATATGATTCATAGTCCCTTTTAGGCGTTACTAATTTGCTTTTAATTCTCATTTCTTTGGTAGCTAAATACAACGATTGAATAAAAGTTTGGCGCAACTGAATCTCCAATGGTATGCAAGAAATGACGCAGTAAATTTTCCGTGGTTGCATTTAAGGTTATTTTTCAGCTTTAGAAAGATTGTCTGAGGCAGCTGAAACCTTGAACTCGTCAAAGAACACATGAACGTTAAGAAATTTTTCTCTTTCAGTGTTTTTGGACCTCTGAAAACCCGTATTCATGAGGTCAATTTATTAACCAAAATTACTTACGAAAAGAGAGGGACTTAATGTAATTT
Source organism: Radix auricularia (assembly GCA_002072015.1). NCBI lineage: Eukaryota > Metazoa > Mollusca > Gastropoda > Lymnaeidae > Radix > Radix auricularia. The sequence goes on from MUZC01000142.1 coordinate 513,944, forward strand.
AATGTCGTGAAAATATGAGTTATTTGAAAATACCTCTTACAGAGAAATGAATGAAGTTTTTAAAGGATGCTTAGACATATGCAAAAAATAAATATCAAGTATTTTAAGGTCTAAAGAAACCTCTCAAGTGATATGAGGACGAATGAGCTCAAAACCACTTGAGTTACTGAAGCTCATTACGCCAAGTAGACTTGATTTATCCTGCTAAATATGATTTTCAATTTATCTTACAATTTCTACAAATAGTGCCAATTGTGAGGGAAAACATATTAAATTATTATATAATACAAACAACAACTAGTACCCCTAGTTTTGAGCAATCTGGCTATTTTGGCTATTATGCAACTTGGCATGTGCCCCGGGTGGCAAAAAAACTCACGTTACGCCCCCGATAATGATTAAAATCTCAATACTAAAGCTTATGTCGAGAATATCATCGTGAGGATATTATAAAGTTATTGTTTTAAAGTTAAAAAATTTCTTTCGGCAATGTCAATGAAATATTAAATAACATAATCTAAATAGCAAAACATTTCATGACGATGATATATTTGGCCCAATGTATACCTTCGCAATTAAAATAAAATAACTAAAAGCACAACATAATTTTTTTTAAAAATATATATTTTTGATTAGAAATTATGACAAGTACAAGACACAAGCAAATAAGCATGAAGAATGATCCGCGTTAGGGTTGACCATTCACAGTTTATGCTTGTCGAGCTAGGGTGGTGTTAAAGCTGTGGTCCTTCCCTCTGTATATCCGTTGCATCATCAACCAGATATCTTTTTTTACAAACAAAATTGCCGAAATTAGGGCTGAGCTTGACAGAACAATGTTACCGCAACATAATGTATCTCCCTCCTTTGCTGTGAGGTCAAGCTTTGAAATGTTTCAGCCTAAGGTGGAAAATGAGGTCAAAGCTGTTATTCTAAAATCTAAACCAACGTCATGTTCTCTTGATCCAATCCCCACTCCATTATTTGTTTACTCATTAGATCTTTTACCCCCAACAATAACACATATAGTAAATGGGAGTCTAACATCTGGTACATTTTCCAACATTATGTACATCTGCTGTAATAAAACCCGTGCTGAAAAAGCAAGGGTTAGGTCAAAATAATTTAAACAACTATCGACCTGTATTCAATATTTCATTGGTATCTAAGGTCATTGAGAACTTGTCTTAAAACAACTTTTTTCTTACCTTAACAACAACACTCTTATAAGTCCTAAACAGTCGGCCTACATACCATCTCACAGCACAGAGACAACCCTGTTAAAGGTAACAAATAATCTCCTACTCGCACTAGACAGTGGGAAAATCTCTATATTGGTCCTCTTAGATCTTAGTGCTGCTTTTGACACCGTCGACCATCAAACATTGCTAAAAACCGGCAAAATTATTTTGGGATTTCTGGCTCTGTTCTGGCTTGGTTTCAAGCATACTTATCTAACAGATCACATGTGGTATCTGTCAGGTATCGTTGTCTAGGGTTCTGGTCCTAGGCTCACACATCAACTGGCGTACAGTAATTGAACTCAAGTCCTTTTACTAAAAACAATCTTTATTGTCATGAGTATCCACTTGTCACATTATATGTACAACTGTATCAAGCGCTACCATATCTCATGCCTTTAGTCCAACCCACTGACCAAGAGCATTTCACGCCCGCTCCGTTCCCTTGCCTTTCTCTAACCTCCTCTCCTACAACACACCTCAACTTTCTGAGTCAAGTCTACTTCTGTGCTCCATGCACATTAACTTCGACTTGTCTTCTCCCCACCGATTCACATCCGAGTTATCCCCCCGTGGGCCTGGACTGACCTTGCACGGACCCTGATCCACCCCCCATATGATTCTCGCTCACAAAACATCAACAACGTGAGCTTGTGACCAGGCAGAATATAATTTTAACAAACAGTGATTCTCATAACCCTGACATGTCCCCCCTCTTCCCTTTGATTATACTCCCAAGTAGAATCTTATATTTACAAGAACATCAAAAAAAAAATAGTCAGGGTATGGAATCACTGCACATCATAATACATTATTATATACTTCATTAACAAATTTCTCCAAGTCAAAGCGAATTCATAGGCAGAGTGCAATGTTCATAATCATAATTCTAATTAAGTATTCATAATAATCTCATGGCAAACTTGTCATGAGAACTATCCTCATTAATACATGAATATAATACATACAATATACTTCCATATATACATATACAAGATCTCAGGGAAAAACAAAAAACAAAATATTTTTACAAATTAAGAAACACCAAGCAACCAAAAAAAAACTTTCTAGTGCTTGTCCACCACATGGGACCTTTCTACTGGAGCACTTCATGCTCCTGTATAATTATCCTCCTATGAATCGTTACAGTCCCCATAGAGGGACCTGTTACGGAGCAATAACTTCATCAATCACATCTTTCGCCCTGCCTATACTGCCATTCGTCAGATCAGTTCAATCCGTCATTACTTAACGGATAGTGAAACAAAAACTCTAGTCTGTGCTATTGTTCTAACTCGTATTGATTACTGCAGTTCTCTTCTGTCAGGTGCGCCAACACAATGCATTGAAAAACTACAGAGAGTTCAAACTTCAGCTGCCAGATTAGTTCTAAAGGCTAAAAAACATGACCACGTTACTCCGCTACTTTAATCACTTCATTGGCTACTCATACAAGCCCGTATTGATTACAATCTGGCCGTTCTGTGTCACAACTTCTTTTCTGACTCATGCCCTTCCTATCTTGCTGAACTTTTGTCGGTCTACTCACCAAGTCGTCAGCTACGCTCTTCTGCAGACACACGCATTCTCTGTGTTCCTAAGATGTGAACTAAAATATTTGGCGAAAGGTCGTTTTCTTTTTGTGCAGTCAAACAATGGAATTCTCTACCATTACACATCCGTAGTATTTCAACTACCAAGTCCTTTAAAGACTGCACTTAAGACAAATTTTTTCAAATTTTATTTTCAAAATTAATGAAACAACATTTCTTTTAATGATTAACGTAGCTGATGTATAACGTATTGTCATTTATGTAGTTAGTATGATATAAATGTTAATTTAATTAATATATGTGTTGTTACATCCATGTAAAGCGCTGTGAGCCCGGCTCCTAGCTGGGATACAGCGCTATATAAATGTATCATTTTATTATTATTATTGTAGCTCAACCACAGTTCTCAAGTCCCGAGACCAAAAAATTACGTCGGCGGCGGTCCCCCAAATGTTCACTCGCGTTGTTACTTTAGCTGTACGAAGATAACTTGCATGGAAGGTCTAGAGAGTCACTGAGTTCACGCAGTTTATTAAAATACTTTTTTATGCATGATAAATAATTCAGAGTAAAGTGATACCTGTTCAACAAATAAAGTGCAAGCTTCTAGGTCCTGGAAGCCTGTATTTGATTCATTTGGACATCCTGTTCAAGGGAGATAATTTGGAGTCATTAGTGACGACATGATTGCTGATACATTATGGTCCACAGGAAATCGAGAGTTAAACAAACGACCTTTAGATTCGATCTGGGAAAATATAGTGAAGGGGAGGGAGTGATATAATATAAACAACGGTGACTTACTCTGAAATTAAAGGATATAAAAACAACCAGAAAAAGCAAAGTTTTGACAAAAAATCCTTTATAATTATAGATGAGAAAGAACAAAAAGTATTGATTATATCCCAAATAATATGCACCGTGCGATAAACAAACATTTACAGACTGAACGTGACTGAACTCTCTTGGAGTAAAAAGCGGACGGGTGGGGTTGTGGTCACCTATTGCTGGAGTGAACTCCAACCAATAAGTGAATGTCCACAACAGACGGCTACCTACATTTCTATAGAGATAAACTAAAAATCCATTAATGTAATTACGGTATATTCGATCGATCTGAATTTTTATACAATGCATTGTTATGTGACACGAGTCTATATGCAAAATTTAAGCTCGATAGCATCACGGAAATTGGGTCCTTTTTTCCTTATAATTTTTCGCCGCCCTAACGGACGGACAAACCAAGAGACGACGTTGTAGTTAACAAACGGGATTTAAAAACAAGCAAGTAATCTGGTATATTTATAATATCACGTTACAATAAAAAAAACACACAGGATATGTACGACTAATACTAGTCCTATCCATACACTAAATAGCGTAATATCCCAGAAGATAAGTGTTATTTCAAGGTTCACCAAGAAGACGTTTTCAGTAAAGTCACCACCTAAGTGAAGCATTCTTTATAACCGTTACAGCAAAAGGCAAACATAGAGTTGTATAACTAGTGTTGTTTTAGTCCCAGGTCCCATTTTAGTTTTAGTTTTTATTTCGTTTTTTCTGTAATAATTTTAGTTTTAGACTAGTTTTAGTTTTGAGCTCAATTTTAGTTTTCGTTTTACTTTTCGTCGACTAAAACTAAAACACCTGAGTTTTAGTTTTAGTCTTATTCATTTTAGTTTCACTTTTAGTTTTAGTCTCGTAAACACCAATAACTAAGAACAACATTGTTCATGATCAATTGTTGAAACAAATTGAAGCATAAAAGTAGTAGTCACAGAGATGACAGCTCAGTGTACTGAGACTGAGTCCGTTCACTCCATGGTCACATTATAAATCACACTATCACATTGTGTTATGTGCCAATGCCAAGACTCAATTTTTTACTATGTTGTAGACTAGCAGACTTGCAGTGCATGTACAAAAAAACAACTAAGAACGTAATAATAATAAGAAACCAAAAACGTAAGTCGAAATTAAAACAAATGTATTCATTCTAAGACCTAGAACTCTGAACTAACTAAACTAAGTAACAACAGTTCACTTGAAGAGGGAAGACAAAGCGTCAAAACAAATGACTGTTCAGCTTGAGAAAGACCCGTTTTTCTAGACTCCGATTAGTTCTGTTTCTTTTCCCAGTAGTCAAATCACCACAAAGAGAAAAAATTCTCTCCACGTAAGCCTCCGAAGCTGGTGCAGTCAATATATCTAAAGCAAATGGTGCAAGCAACGGAAACGTTTTTTGAACGTTCTGTGATTGCCAGTAGCTTAAACCATTGCCATCCTCACTGACTGCTTTGGCAGCTTCTTGATAGTGCAACAAATAATCTTCCAGTTCGTCTTCAGGCCCACGAACTGCAGATATAATATTAGTGATGGGTGGGGTGTTCGCAATGTGTTGCGTCAGGGATTTGAAGCGCTTGAGAGGAGGTCCAGATGTAGTCAGGGCTGTTGAACCAACGCTATCAGGAGACGCAGTTGCAGTGATATTTCGGTTAGGAGTAGGCTGACCAGCAGCTGAAAGCACTTGACCAAGCTGTGCACTTACTGCGGCTGCTGCTGCTGAAGCAGTTTCTTCTCGCAACACAAACTGTTTTGATGCATTTAGAAGATGCTCTTTTCCTGAAATGAACAGTGCTGACACAGTGGTAGGATCAAGCAGGCAAGCTGCAGAAGGTATAGGTTAAAAAATATCAGACTCAGGTACCTACGCAAACTCAAATCGTCGCCTCAAGCCATCCAAAAAGGTGACTGCTAGCTCTTTTAGTGATGCGTCCATAGCTTGATCAGACTGTGCCTCAATAAGATGATATTCTATGTCCATAAGTGCTGGAATTACTGGTGACATAACAACTTTATCGCCTTCGAGTAAACGTGTATGTTTGGCAAATGGTTGCAGAAGCTTCAGTAACTGATCTATTTTTGCCATTCACTTGAAAGAAGAGTGTCCCATTCCATTTCTCCCGCTACTGCATTCACACTAACCGTCAGTTCAATTAGTCGCTGCAGTAGAAGGAATGTGCTTGACCATCTTGTGGGACAATCTGCAATAAGAGTTTTCTTGCTCTTCAACACTAGCTTTTGGGTTGCAACAGATGATTTTCTAAACTTTTTAACCATACGCCTTGCTGAATCAAGTATCGGTTTTATGGCAGCACACTTTGACATCTCATTAACAACTAGCTGCATAGTATGAGGCATACATGCCATGCGTTTCAATTTCAAATAGTGACCATTAACAGTCGTTTCTACCCTTGCATCCTCATAGTCTTTATCTTCATTAATATTGTCAACCTCATCATCCTCTTCCTCATCAGAATCAGAATCTGTGCCAGTGGCAGTTTCGCATCTATCAACAAACATTGTTTTAAAAGCTTTTATCATGTTAGCTCCATTGTCCGTAATAACTAGCATGACTTGGCTTATACCCCATTTTTCGAAGCAATCGCTAACTTTAGCAGCAATCTTTTCACCTGTATGAGGATGACTAACAGTAAACACATTCAGTGTTAAATGTTCACCTTGCTGTATAATTGGATTGTACAAACAAACCGAAACACCAAGGAACGCTGCCGTAAGGCCCCTTTTTGACCCAATATCCAAGCAAAAGGTTAGACGCCGGGCATGTTGTATATTCTCTTTAACCTTCTTTTCGAGTTCTTCACACGCCGATTTTAAAGCCGTTTGTATAGCTGTACGGCTTAGTACTTGAAACTTCGGATCCATTGCCTGGCAGAACTCTCTGAATGCCTCATGCTCGACCTGTACATGTAAATTGCATTCTTTCATTATTGTAATTATTTTACAATTTACATTTTATAATTGCATATTAATTATTATGTACCAATATACAGCCATTTTTATTTATTCTTATATTAATTCAATGAAATGAATAACATTTAACAGTTTTGCTATTTTAGCTGCAATGTGTACAAATTGTAACTGTTTTAAGTACGCCAACAATTATTTTTCTCAAGCCAAGCCCTGTCCTGTCCCATAATAAAATTAGAAATACTGCTGCCCATATTAATAAAATTATAATGAAAAATTTGTGTTTTACAATTTAATGTTCATGAGGTTATGATACTACATGTATGATATGTCACATGTATCTTTGTGTGACTTTTTGTTTATAGGTTCATATAAGTAGTAGTAGTAACTACTAAGAAATAAATAATGCATGATTACTTACCAACGACGTGGAAACACCAGTTTTCGCTATGAATCGTGTCAGAGCTTGCATTCTGGAAATATTTTCAGCACACTGTGCAGAATATTTGTGTTTATTAAGTTTATTACCAATCATGTCGGTAATTTTCCTTGAGGCAGAAGAGTTCGAAGCTGGCAACTTTGTTAACTTCCTGGGTGCTGCCGCTACTTTAGTCTTCTCTTTCTCTTCCATGGCATCATTTTCTTTCTTGTGGCAAGCTTTTAAATGCCGTTTTAGATTTGTGGGATTCCTTCCCACGAGCAGTCTTTCACATTTCTTACCGTCGTTAGTCACCAAACATTCACTTTTGTTTAAATCTATACGGTACGTGAAATAATCCCAAACATCACTCGATTTTGGGCGTCAAATTACTCCACCAACACCAGTTCCTGCTGTTGTCATTGTCAACTTTCAACGTTAATTAATTGTATTATTTTGATGACTTATATTATTGCCCAGTTGATGCGCATGCGCGATCATCAAAGAAATTAGGTCATAATAATTTCCTAGAATTTCGCAAACTGCAGTAACGGAAAAGAACGATAAATGGGGATTTTAGTTTTTATTTCGTTGGGGAGTTATAGTTTCAGTTTTTATTCAGTCTTTTGTCTATCAGATTTAGTTTTCGTCTAGTTTTAGTCTTGCTGCTAATTTTAGTTTTAGTTTTAGTTCTCGTTGACGAAAAAGTCAACATTTTCGTTAACGAAGGTTTTAGTTTTAGTTTTCGTCGACGAAAACAACACTATGTATAAAAAAGATTTGAGTAGAAAATCGCCCAATCCTTAATTTGTTCAAGACGCACTCAAAAACAAATAATTTAAATACACCCCTAAATATCGATTTATAAGGAGTAAGTCGGTACTTTATTTCATTCAAATTGTTATCAAATAGTTGTAATTGTGCACAACCTGTTTCTATTTTAAGAAAAACGTTTTAAATATTTTTTGTTTGAACTTTAAAATAAAAGAGCATTGTTAAATTAAAAATAAAAATTGATTTATCGATTTCATGAATTAGTCTAGAAAGTAAGAGAAATATAGCTAAATTGTTCTATAAATCAATTCAACATATGAATCAAGGGCCCCGCTAAGTTTTAACTAAAATTTAAAAACGCATCACGTCAACGCGCAGAAATGTCCCCCACCCCACCCTCTTGGAGGAGGGGTATTTACCTTTAAAATCCAGAATTCTAGAATTCCAGTCAGGTTAAAGAAAGAGCACACCCCCGTCCAAAGGCATGGATGCAACATCGGATTTGCCTCCAAAAATTACCACCGAAAAGAAAGATTGTGAATTCCAAGAAAGTACAGCGTAGAACCCGAAAACGGCAGAAGAAAAATGTCAAGTTTAAAAGGGCGCCAAGGGCAATCGCACTGACACCCTTCCGATCAAGGGCGGTGTTTGTAACAAGGACCTCTGTAACCCTACCCGAAGGTGAAGGCCATTCGCTACTTTAGACAAGCCTGGCAAGGAGCACACTTAGACTATTGCACAAGAGAAAAGACAAATAACATTTTTAAAATTTATGACATATTTGTCCATTAGGCCCTAGGTTCATGTAGGCGCTAGATCCATTAAACTCTAGATTCATAAAGACCCTAGGTCCATTAGACCTTAGATTAATGTAGGCCCTAGGTCCATGTAGGCCCTAGGTCCATGTAGGCCCTAGGTCCATGTAGGCCCTAGGTTCATGTAAGCCCTAGGTCCATGTAGGCTCTAGGTTCAAGTAGGCCCTAGCTCCATGTAGGCCCTAGGTCCATGTAGGCCCTAGGTTCATGTAGGCGCTAGATCCATTAGGCTCTAGGTTCATAAAGACGCTAGGTCCATTAGACCTTAGATTAATGTAGGCCCTAGGTCCATGTAGGCCCTAGGTTCATGTAAGCCCTAGGTCCATGTAGGCCCTAGGTTCATTTAAGCCCTAGGTCCATGTAGGCCCTAGGTTCATGTAGGTGCTAGATCCATTAGGCTCTAGGTTCATAAAGACCCTAGGTCCATTAGACCTTAGATTAATGTAGGCCCTAGGTCCATGTAGGCCCTAGGTTCATTTAAGCCCTAGGTCCATGTAGGCCCTAGGTCCATGTAGGCCCTAGGTCCATGTAGGCCCTAGCTCCATGTAGGCCCTAGGTCCCTGTAGGCCCTAGGTTCATGTAGGCGCTAGATCCATTAGGCTCTAGATTCATAAAGACCCTAGGTCCATTAGACCTTAGATTAATGTAGGCCCTAGGTCCATGTAGGCCCTAGGTCCATGTAGGCTCTAGGTTCATGTAAGCCCTAGGTCCATGTAGGCCCTAGGTTCATTTAAGCCCTAGGTCCATGTAGGCTCTAGGTTCAAGTAGGCCCTAGCTCCATGTAGGCCCTAGGTCCATGTAGGCCCTAGGTTCATGTAGGCCATAGGTCCACGCAGGCCCTAGGTCCATATAGGCCCTAGGTTCATGTAGGCCCTAGGTCCATGTAGGCCCTAGGTTCATGTAAGCCCTAGGTTCATGTAGGCTCTAGATCCATTAGGCCTTAGATTCATGTAGGCCCTAGGTCCATCAGTCTCTAGGTCAACGTAGGCTCTAGGTTCATTTAAGCCCTAGGTCTATGTTTTCCCCTAAGTCCATGTAGGCTCTAGGTCCATTAGGCCTTACATGCATGTAGCTCCTAGGTCCATTAGTCTCTAGGTTCATGTAGGCTCTAGGTTCATGTAGACCCAAGCTTAAAGTTAAAGCTGTGTGTGCAGAGATCAGAAATAACTTTGAATCAGAGAAGCCAATTATTGAGAAATGCTGACGATAAGAAATGAGTTTCAATGTAAGGAACGATTCACCCGTTTGTTGAATTGGTCTGAGTATTATTAAATGTTGTTTTTTTCTACCCCAGAACTGTGCATGACACAAGATATTTCACTACGATAAATCTCAATCTCTTCTATCTTATAACGGACGACTCCCCTTTCCTCACCCACCCCAACCGCCTCTCTCTCCCCCACCAGCTTTTTTTTTTATCAACAAAGTCTGTGTGAAGCTCCATCCCCATCCGTCTATCTTTGTGATGGATTAGCTGCACACTTACTACGAAGCCAAGTGTAGGCAAATTTGCATGGAATGTTGTCCATTTATTGGAAAGATCAAAGAAAGACTTGTTTAAAAATTAAAAAAAAAAAAAATTTGGTAAGGACCATAGGAGAATGTATGAGTTCTCTATGGATCCATAACTAATACAAATATCGTTATAAAAAGTTATTTACAAACGTAGTATTTTCTAAAGGTATAAAAACACGACTTTCTGACTGGCTGTATTATGTACTTAAAAATACTACAAAAATAAGAACAAAAACACATAATTTAAAAAAAATTTAATACATCATATATCTACTTCAGTCAGAATTTATTCCTTAAGGAAAACTTACAAAAATTATTATTATTTTTTGGGGGTTAAGTGACTGTTTCAGCCAGTCGCCCCACCGAAAAACCCATCTTGACCCAACATAACTCACAATAACGACATACATGCTTGGATGTCGACACATAGTCATGAATAATTATTTCATAGGCTAACGTGTAAGCATGTTTCGTTCCTCTTTCTCATGACAAGATAAGGAACGCTATTGAATTGTCATACATGCAAGCTGATGATTTTACATACTGACTGTGATCATAGTGATAAAACAAGGAATGCCTTTGACTAGATTCCTTTCCTAAAAAGTTAGTTACTTTTTAAATAGGTTACAATGAGTAGGATGCCTGTGACTAGACTCCTTTTTTTAAAAATACAGATTTTTAAATTTACTTTTTAAAAAGGTTACTCCCCCCCTCCTATGACTAGGGGAATATGTTGCGTAACCACTCCATAAATAATACTTAAATAATACTTCAGAGCTGGTTTAAAAACGAAACTAAATATAGACATTTTAATTTGAATGAAAAACAAGTGCACAAACACATAAACGCACATATTGTTAATAATAAAACCCGCAATATATACTAATAAAAGCGAAAGTCCTGAGTGACTGACTGACTGACTCACTGATTCATCACTAATTCTCCGAATTCCCATGAAGGTAGAAGCATGAAACTTTGGGAAGTTGTTGGGTACCCTCACACGACGAAAATTGGCGAAAAAGAATTTTAAAAATCTCGCTGATGTGGGGCCGGGGGCTATATAAAAATTGAAAATCATCAGTTTTCCTATTTCCTGTGTAGATAGAACCATGAAACTTTAGAAATTGTTTGATTACATGTTCCCGACGATAATTTGAAAAAAAAGTTAAATTTCCCACTCATGGGGGCTGGGGCCTAAAAAAACTTTTTTTTCCTTTTATGAGCTATATATAAATATTGAAAATCAATAATTCTCCCATTTCCCGTATAGGTATAAGCATGAAACTAACTTTAGAAATTCTTTTTTGACTACACGCTCCCGACGACAATTGGCAAAAAAGAATGTTAAATATACCCCTCATGGGGGGCTGGGGGCCCAAATATAGTTTTTCTTATATTAAAAACCGATTCATCACTAATTCTCCAATTTTCCGTGTAGGTAGGAGCATGAAACTTTGGAAAATTGTTAGGTACCCTCTCACGATGAAAGTTGGTATAAAAGAATTTTGAAATACACACTCATGGGGGGCGGGGCCCCAAAACGTTTATTTCTCTTATATGAGCTATATAAATATTGAAAATCTATAATTCTCTTATTTCCCGAATAGGTAAAATCGGGCAAGGTTGGGGGGTTGTTAAATACACTTCCACGATGGTAGCAGGAGAAAACATATTTAAAATATCCCTTACTGGGGGCCTGGGGCCCAAATATAGTTTTTAATGCACTCACTCACTCAATCATCCCTAATTCTCCAACTTCACTTGTAGGTAGGAGCTTTGAAATATGGTAAGTTGTTGAGTACACTCTCGCGACGTAAAGGAAATTTAAAATTCCAAATTATGTAGGGCCGGGGTCCCAAAAACTATTTCTCTTTATCTGTAAAAATTAAAAATCACTAATTGTCCTTTTTGTCGAGTATGTAGAACTTTTAACTTTAGAAAGTTGTTGAGTACACTTCAACGATGGTAACAGGTGAATATATATTTAAATTACCACTTACTGCATGCCGGATGCCCCAATGTAGTTTTTCCATTAAATGAGCTAATAAAAACTGAAAATTACTGCTTCTACCATTTCCTGTGTGGGTAAAAGTATAAAGCCTTCTGTAGTTGTTTAGTAACACCACGCGATGGTAATAAGGAAAATAATTATATAAATTTTAAAAATTTCCGCTCATTGGTGGTCGGGGGCCCTAACCCTCCCCCCCCCTAAAATGGGCTCTATAAAACTAAATCAACACTCATTCCCCAAGCTTCCGTGTAGGTAGCAGCTTGAAACTTTGGGAAGTTGTTGAGTACACTCCTGCGATGGTAAGAGGCAAAAAATATTAAATCCTTTCTAACTAGGGGGAAGATTGCCTAAATAAAGGTTTTTTCTCATAATGAGCCATATAAAAAGACGCATTTTTCAATAACTGAAATCTTATTTACCGCAGCAAAGCGCGGGTAAATTGCTAGTAATTAATAAATTAAATGTAGATTAAGTGTGTTAAAACGTGAACACGTTATTGTGTATATACATTCGTCTTATCTAACTACTGTGCTGCAAAATATATCCTAAACTAATCCCCGTTCAAATAACTATATTCTTTCCGCACCGTGCTCTTTAGAAATATTACCGCGCAAAAAAAACGTATTTAATCACAGATAATACACACCACTTAATTATTTTTGTTATGTTCAAGATATAGGATTCAAAGTATTGTTTAGTTTAATGAAAAATATTTTAAACATTCCTTTTTTTTTAGACGAAATGAAAATTATTTGATCTGCCTACGCAATTCTTTCTTCTTACACTTTAAGCGGCTAGAATAAGATCGAAACGAACTGTCCAAGCTGCATCATTAAAGGTGAACAAAATAGTTAATGGAGGATAAAATGCCTTTCGAGAATCGTAATAAATAGCATTTAAATAAAATATCTTACGTTGTGAAGTTTATCAAATGATTATCTTCATGGATACACAAAGAAATAAAATTCATCATGATCAACTGTATATGGTTCACTCGATGGTTTAAAAAGTGTTGGAAGAAAAAAAATTGAGATAGAAATTAAAATAAAAGAAGACGGAACAAAACAAGATCGTTCTAGAGGAAAATTACTCAGAAAAGCCAACGGCTTAATTGAGTGTAAACCAACGAGTTCTTTGCAAATTACGATCTTAAACAACCCGAAAGTCCACTATACACCTTTCTTGGTGGGAAACAAAGAACCCAAGAAGCGTTTTTCAACCTGTTTTGGTGAGGAAACGGACCTCTCGTATTTTATTTAAAATTTAGCATAACATACTTGTTAATGCTAAATTTGAAGATTTTCCTGGAAAACTTGGTCATGTCGAGTACAAGCGCCATCTTGAGAGCCTGGACTAGATCTAAGTTGTTAAAAAAGCTCGCAGCCCGCATAGCTTTGCTGAATATAGATTAGAATGCACATTTGATTAGCTTCATAATGTGAGCCATTCAAAACACTTCATCGTACAAATCCCGATCATCTGTATACGTTTACATTTATATTACAACAAATTACCGCCGAGCTGGATTTTTTCTCCTTTTCCCATCTCCTTGACCACTTTCAAGTTCAATTTCTTCAACTGTTAACAGATTGGACAATTCATCCGCCGAGTATGTGCAAGTTGGAGTGGAATCAATAAATCAAGTGAAGCAGGGCTTCACCATCAGTTTAAATTTAGATGGCAGGCCGCGGTTTTATTTCCCTGTTACTGTGGATTATTTTAGTCTTGGAATGAGAACGAAGGAACTCTGAGGAGAAGGCAGTGCATCTCGGCGACAGAAGCTAATACGATTTACATCAAAGGGTATTGAAAAGTTGACTTAGGCAAATCTCCCGCTAGACGGCAATTCGGCTCGTCTGCTGGCTGGTCCACATGGCGACGTCTTCCTAGGAGCACGTGCTATCGACGGGTGACGTCAGGGGTGCTGTTGATATCAGATACGAGGCAGCAAGTTTATTGATGTTTCGTATTAATATAAGACATCAAGGGTCGAAGGAGTCGTCCAGAATGGTCAGTGATTGGCCTTGTGATGAGAAACATTCAGTGCAAAACTCAAACAAGGTCAATTTAGAAAATAAAATACTCTTAAAAGCAGTAACGCGGGAATAAATGGAGGAAAAAATGTGAATAACTGAAACCGTAACATTAGTTAAGATGCACATTGTATAAGTGGGATGATAAACCTCCCCGTATGATAATCGCTATAAATCGTCATGGCCATATCCAACTATTTGTAAGCTTAGAGTTAATTTCCACTCCATGTACATGTGTCTAACATTGTTTTCTGGAAACTTCCTGATCTTTCTTTCAGATATTCAACCTTGGATTATGTCACCTCGTTGTTTCCTCTTTTAGAAATCCAAGTTTGGATGTATTAAATTACCTTTCCTATAATGAAAACGTAAACATTTTTTAAATAGAGTTTGTAGAATTTTATGTCATTTTTTAAACATCAAATAAATACTTTGAACTTTTCAGATTAAAAAAAATAACCACAAGTTAAAATATTAAACATTTACAAATAAGATTTAATCTGTTTAAAGAAAACACGTTATCTTCAATATTTAAAACATAACGTTTCATTTCTTCGGTATAATTAAATACTTCGGTTTAGATTTCAAACGTTTTAAAATGTAAAATATTTGAGACATGGGAATAGAATTCAAAACCCATATATAGAATTACAGTTATTTGACGTGCACTATACTGAAAAAGCGAGAGTTATAATATTAATTTTTGTTGTTGTTGTTGTTGCTGTTTTTTGCCATAGTTGTGAATCATATTCTAGTGTTTTATCGCTAAAGTATGCATACTTTTCGGAAACAATTATTTAAAAGATACAAGTTGCGTTAAAACCACAAAAATAACAAATTTGAATTCCTTAAAGTACATTTATCATTGATTTAACGAATCAGCTGTGTAGCATGTAGATTCTAGATTAACCAATGTTCCATTTTAAGTTGCTGTGCGGTCGCGCAGATGCCTGACTGACTTTGCAGCAGTTTAAAATTACCGCGCAGCAAATTTTGATAAAGATAAAATATTGTTAGAACATCAAAATACGATTGAAATTTTTTTTAAACCAAAAGATAGATATACAGAACGTAATTTTCAATGTTATTTTCGACTATTAAATTTTCTCCTAACGCCCAATTCAACAAATTTCCTGGAATTGTAAAAAAATAAATTCAAGCATGTGTCTTAAGGTTTTCAGTGTTTTAAAGGTGTCCGGATAAGTTTCATGTCATCAGACCGTGGGTGTTATGTTTCAAAATCATTCCTATAATGCTATCCATACATCTGCTTCCTCTTTTCCATTACTTCCATCAACAAGACAATACCAAGTTAAAGAGACAATGCCAAGTTGAAAGACTATACCGAATTGAAAAGACGATACAGATTTGAAATGACAATATCAATTTGAAGAGAAAATACCGAGTTTAAGAGAAAATACCGAGTTGAAGAGAAAATACCGAGTTGAAGAGATAATACCAAGTTGAAGAGAAAATACCGAGTTGAAGAGATAAAACGGAGTTGAAGAGACAATACAGAGTTGAGGAGACAATACAGAGTTAAGAGACCATACAGAGTTGAAGAGACAAAACAGATTTGAAAAGACAACACAGAGTTGAAGAGAAAATACCAAGTTGAAGAGACAATGCCGAGTTGAAGGGACTATCTTGAGTCAAAGAGACCCCACTGAGTTAAAGAGACCCCATCGAGTTAAAGAGACCCCACCGACTTAAAGAGACCCAGCCAAGTTAAAGAGACACAATCGAGTTAAAGAGACCCCACAGAGTTAAAGAGACCCCATCGAGTTAAAGAGACCCAACCGAGTTATAGAGACCCCACCGAGTTAAAGAGATCCCGCCGAGTTAAAGAGACCCCACTGAGTTAGAGACCCCACCGAGTAAAAGAGACCCCACTGAGTTAAAGAGACCCATCGAGTTAAAGAGACCCCACCGAGTTAAAGAGACCTTACTGAGTTAAGAGACCCCACCGATTTAAAGATACCCCAGCGAGTTAAAGAGACCCACCGAGTTAAAGAGACCCCACCAAGTTAAAGAGACCCCACTGAGTGAAAGAGACCCCACGGAGTTAAAAAGACCCCACCGAGTTAAAGAGACCCAACCGAATTAAAGAGACCCCACCAAGTTAAAGAGACCCCACTGAGTTAAAGAAACCCCACTAAGTTAAAGAGACCCAATCGAGTTAAAGGGACCCCACCGAGTTAAAGAGACCCCACCAAGTTAAAGACATAATACCGAGTTGAAAGGAATAATCCTAGCCTACAACACAACCCGATTACGTCCATTTGGTCTACTGGGGCGCAGTAATGTTTTATTTGCATGCAGATAGATGTCACGGCCCTGGACGCTACAGACGTTCCTTGCGTCGACCACAACGTGGGATCGAAAAACTGAACTCATTTTTTTTATTTACCCAAACTAACGTTTTATTAACAGTTTTACTCAGCACATAACCGCTCCGCATTAGTGCCATTGTTTAAATATTTTTGTACACCGTCCAAAAACTATAGTAATATCTAATCCTGGTCACCAAAATTCAGTGCCTTTTGAGACACTGCCCAAGTTCGTAATATCGACATTATTTATTACTGTGGGTGGCCAAGAAGGCAAATAAAAAATTAAAAAAAAAAAAAAAAAAAAAGGAGCGTAAAATTCCCCCTTACTCCACATTGGCTGAGAATATTACGCTATCATACACGTCGTAAAGCGTTGAGTCTTAGGCACGACAACACTGCTGGTTTACAAAACAAAATGAGGGGTGAGACTGCAATCAGGCTTTTAAAAAAGTAAATGGGAAAGACGTAAACATGGTAAACAAATAAAATAAAAGTCATTGACTCTTTGGATTTCACCGCAGCTGAGTTTTTATTTTGTATATTCGTTTTAGTTGTGTATTGTATGTCCGTTGAAAAAGGCTCTTTGCCGAAACGTTCGCTGTTTTGTTACGTCTTGTCAGGCTAACCCTTACCCTGTTTACGACTTTTCCATTTACTGGTTTACAAAAGCTCTCGATTCTACATAAAGAAAACAAAAAAGGTGGCTTCCCGGCAAATTACCCACTCCTGCCTTTATTTACGCCCCTGGCACTGTCCACCCAAACATCTGATCGCCTTCACACTCACCCACCCACCCCTCTGGCCAGCGCATGTGGTAGAAGATTGATCCTCATCCTAGGTCTTCGGGAACAGTGAGTGCAGTGGAATACTTATGAGGATTTAAGGAAATTCTGTCAATAGAAATAGCCTCGGGTCAGACAGCCCTTGATTATCATCTGCAGAAGGCCGAGTTTCCAGCTGATAACGGTCGCTATAGTTGGAATGTCGGGTTTCCATAAAATATATATTCCTCTTGCTGACCTATCATTATTCTCGGAAATGGGCTTTCGGCTTTGACATTAAAGTTTTTCTTTTGGTTGTAACCATATTTTGTGTGTGGAAAAGTTTCAAGACCAATTGCTTTGTCTATAACAATGTGTTCTTTGTTTCACAGTAAGGAAAATAGTATTTGCGTTAAATTAAATACAATATGGAAACAAGTCCTTCTTGCGTTCCCACCTCCCCCCACCTATTTTAAAAAAGTTAGGCCTTTGAAAATTAATAAAACATTTTCAAAAACTACATTACCTATATGCCATTTCAGCATTGCCTAGGAAATGTTAACTGGCATTTGAAATTATTGACCGCTTCTAATAGTAACATGATTTATAATGTGGTTTCAGAGCGTAGAAACTACCTCGATTTCAGAGCTGAAGTTTGCTGCATTCCATAACCAAGTACATGTGGAAGAAAATAAACACCCTGAGCTTAAGGTTTTTTTGTCCCCCAAGCGAAGCTCTCCCAGCAACCATGTCCCCTCGCAAGGGAACCTAGAAGCTAGGAACCCTCCGGAACGGACGCCTTTGAGGCGACCGCCTGAACATCCAAGAATAAACACGATCGAAGCTGCCTCCCATTAATAGTGACCTCACAAGAAGGGGTGGAATTTCCTACTTGCACTCGCTACTACCTCGGTGCCACCCCGGCTCAGCATAGGTGTCTTATTAACCAGGGATTGTCACATGTTGTGTGACCATCAATGGGTCATTCGAAGGGCGTTACCTCAATTGGAAGGTTTCCTTAGAGCTGACGTCCACTAAGCTATTCACGGCACCTTTTGCTAATGCGTACTAGCACTCCGGCCCTAAACCGGTTCCACTCACTGGATGCTAGTGAGGGGGAAAAGGGTTACTTCGGAGAACCCGATTCTCAAGGGGTACTTTGGTTTTCATTATCGACACTGCACCTGATGTTATAAGATCCGTGCAGCGACTGTAATCATATGTTATTTACTTGCCTCTAACACCTATCCGGGCTTCGGCGTTGCCCGCCAAGGTTTGTTGATTTTGGGCTGTGGTTAGGTCCGCTAGCCCTACCCATGGCCCGAGCCATGTAGAGGCAAACCCTTCTCACAACCGTTTGCTTCATTCAAGCCATTCGAATCTAAAATTGACACGAAGCTTTCCCGTCATTATTCTATTGAGATTGTCCCTTACTGAGCAAAGGTTAGGGCGGTTCGAACTTATCTGGGGTCGACAGGATCTAAGAGTCGGCCAAAAATAGACACAGAAGAGGGAATAACTCATCGGAGACATTCTGCAGCTCGGATTTGATTTAAAGCCTCAGTAAAGTAAGTCGATTACGTCCCCTACCCAACCCTCTATTCGGAAAAAGGCAGCCAATTAGGGTAGGATAATACCTCGTCTATTCAACATGACTCTGGGTTTAATTTACAGCCGTTGTCGTAAATACGGGGACAGATTTGAAAATACCAATATAACACAATCTAAAAAAAGGAGTACATAGCTTTTTTTTTTTTTTTTTTTTTTTTTTTTTTTTTTTTTTAAACCCTCTATAAATTCTGTTTTTTTAAAAAAGTAACCTTTTTAGATGGAAACTCCAGACAATTTGCGCTCGAATTTTTGTATGATAGTCTGGATAATTCTAATATTTAATCTTTAAGTTTTTCCCTAAAATGTAATTATTTATAACATAAGATAAAGGTTAAATAATGTTTGATCTCAGTAGTGAGGTAATTGTTTCCCTATTTTGATGGTTAAAATTTCTCTAGAAAAGACCTAATAAGTCTAGTCTAGAGTATAAAAAATTAAAAATGCTTTTTTGCACTAAATTATTGCGCTAAGATTTCTAAATACATTTTAACAGTTAAAAATGACCAGATCTGTGACCTTGTTGATGTAACATAGTTTTACCAGTTTTACCTGTCTCGAACAACTACCAACTGTCTTGCAGTTAGGAAAATGCATGCGAATCTCCGTGATTTAAGCGTTTAATAATTACGGCTTCTGATGAATCTCGAAGTAGGTCAACTATTTCGATATTTTAAATATACCGTTATTAGAACACACCCAGTAATGATTTGAGATGCGTATAACACAATATAAGTTTGCTGATGATCTCATGAGCCTCTTAAACACTCTTCCATATGTTATGGTTGGTTCCCTCCTTACCGGCTCCAGAAGCGCAACCTTTTATACACCACATGCGTGGTGCAATTATATTAACTTTCTAACATAAATTTCACTATTACAAATATAAGTCCCACGCAGTGCACGAACAGTCTTATCGAGGTTACAAGCTTGGATAGTAGAGGGTAAATTGTCCGAACTAAGACAGAGAGAGAGAAAGACTGAGAGAGAGAGACAGAGAGAGACAGAAAGAGATATAGAGAAAGAGACAGTGAGAGAGAGGGAGAGAGAGACAGAGAGAGAGGGGAAGCGAGAGGGACAGAGAGAGAGGGGGGAAGAGAGAGGGGAAGAGCGAGACAGAGATAGAGAGGGGAAGAGAGAGAGAGACAGAGAGAGACAGAGAGAGACAAAGAGAGACAGAGAGAGACAGATTCAGACAGAGAGAGACAAAGAGAGACAGAGAGAGAGAGGCAGAAAGAGACAGAGAATGACAAAGAGACAGAGAGGAAGAGAGAGAGAGCATCAAAAACAAGAAAACTGAGAAAACGTGTCTTCTGGAAAGTCAATATTTTAGTATAACGTCTTCAAACAAATAAAAATTTGTTGAAAAAAAAACAAAAAACCAAAAAAACAAGGCCTCTTTTTTCTCTTGAATATTTTTAAAAGAACGAAAATTATTAGCATGTTTTATTCTAACGTGAGACGAAAAAAAAGGTCTAAGTAACGAATTAGTTGTAGATTTTTTATCAAACGAAATAGAGCTCTAAAGAAAATTTTAATTGGCTACCTCTTGATAGCGGCAAGTCTTTACAATAATAGCTAGTTCGTGTGGTAGATTTTAAAATGCTCTACAATCTGGTGGCTATATTGATCTAGATTTGACATGAAATGTTTCATTAAAAAAAGTCCCTATTACCAGTTACCAGTACGTCACGTTGTTTCGAGACCTTGTAAGGATAACATCAAAAGCAGTTTATGCAAAACTGCACTCAACGGCACTGAAACAAAGCATTAGTTCCATGGTTATTCTCTTGCTTAAGTTTTTGAAAAGAAAATAATCACATTACATTATTGAATAAAGAGCTAAAATTTTAATTTTAAAAAATTAACTAAGTTACAACAACAACAACAAATTTTAAAAATCCAAATTTACGAACAAATACTGTTTTTGTGTAAAAATGCGGTAGCATATCATTAGAAAGACAACATTTTCTTTAAAAAATGTTTTAAAAAGTAAAAAAAAAACGTCTTATCTTAAAGTAGTTAAGATGTGATACACCCACGGTCTCAACTTTGTGCATTTAAAAAAAATTAATTGATCTAAATGTGAATTACTATTATGTAATCATAATTAATTTAAGTTCATTGCGCTTTTAAAGAAAGCTTTAAATTAGTGTATCCTCACGTATCGTCGAGTATAAGCCGTAATCACAGAACTCACTTTGCAGACATTTCTTCCTTTATTTCTTCCTCTCTATGACCAATAGCTATAAATGCCTGCGTCTGGTTCCCCCATGCAGCACAATGTCGCCCCCAAGTGCGCGGTGATTCAATGAAAGAATCTTTGTACAGATCGGATCTCACTACAACTCACGTTTATTGCCCTTAAATGTGGAAATGGTGAACCGAGAAGTAGAGAGAGGGTGAGAGAGCGTTTTAATGAGAGAGGGACGGGGAGAAAAATAAATAAAGAGAGAGAGAGAGAGAGTAAGAATGAGAGCTATTGAATGAGCGATTTTATGGTAACGGGCTTGAACCTATGCATGTTAGGATGAACAACATTATACAACAAAAAATTTCCTAAAACATAAGGCATTAAACACAATGAAAAAATTATTTGGACCATTCACTTCCTAGCTATGGCCCAGGTAAGGAAGTGTGTAATAGTGCACCTTTTATGTGCTAGCTATGGGCCAGGTAAGGAAGTGTGTAATAGTGCACCTTTTATGTGCTAGCTATGGGCCAAGTAAGGAAGTGTGTAATAGTGCACCTTTTATGTGCTAGCTATGGCCCAGGTAAGGAAGTGTGTGACACTGATCAGTTCAATCATTTATCATTTCAGTTTCCGAAGATGTCATATATCCTAAATAATCCATCTTAGACTAAAAATGACAAGTGACATGAAATGACAAAGTCAACGTCTTTATTTTCATTGAAATGCATTGATTTACCTAAACGTTCTATAATCAACAAAAGACATGAAAGAATAGTTGGAAAATTTCATGAAAATGTAACAGTCTTGCATATAGGGGTCGATGCCTTATCATTGGATAATCAACAAAAAGGAGAAGGAGGGCAATAGCGCCCCTTTAATTTACTTCAAAAGAGATTCATAACAATAAAAGTTGATTACTTTCAGAAAATCAATATCGGTGATAATAGGACGATGGCTTTGCTAAGAAGACTTTTCCCCAAGCAATACTATTAGTTGAATGTAAGAAGTAACAACACTGCTGCCCTTAAATGACAATAGACATGAGAAAAAAACATTGTTCGTGTAATATTTTGTTTTTAAAAAAAATTTATGTTATATCCAGGGAATCCTTGGATTGATTTGGTCAATGAAATTGTTATAATTTTTCAAAGCTATGTAAAACAACTTAAATGGAACAAGCACCACCAACAAAAATTACAAATGTATCCTTGAGCAGAACAAAATTTTTTAATTCTACTTTGCCTACCTAAATCAAAGCATCGAATTTCATTTGTTACCAAATGATATCGTTATCCTTTCATTTATAAATGATCTAGCGACTTCCGATTATAGTAAGAAGTTTGAGCAATACTCAACTACACGGTCATTACCACGTTAAGTAGCAATGTAATGGTTTTCTTATTTTAATGTACTTTGATAATACAAAGCTAAGAGCTGCATTAATGACGTCATTTAGATCTTTTTCTGCGATAAACATACGTATTTACCCCGTTAAAAAAATGTATTGTCCTATCTCATACAAACCGTTTGATCTTTGCCTAAGTGGGAAAAATGACGCGAAACGATATTTTTATAATACCTTGTTGTTTTTGTTGTTGATATAAACACAATTTTAAGCTAAAAGTAATTATTTATTCCCCAGGTGCAACGACTGCATGCAATCTTTTTTGGGGTCATTTCTTTAAGGAAATAAAAGATAACACCCAGTTCCTTATTGGTTCACGCATAATCTATTTTTAGAGCTTAATTGTATCGGATGTCCTCAGAGGGACGAAAACATTGTAGTATTGATTTCACCCTCTGGTTGAGTTCCGTCATTCAATGAAAACATCTGATTGACGAAGGACGCTTTACTTTTTTACTTGGTAGCTAAAAGTGTCACAGAAATCATTAGAAGGTTTTGAATTTTTTGTTTTCTAGGCTGTTCGAGTTCTTTTAAAAGAACTTTATCAATACGTCTTTTTTTTCTCTCAAGCGTTTTAAGATCTAATGAAAATCTAAATAGTTATGTAAGTTTGAAGATTTCTCTATAATAAAGGTCTGCCGTACGTCCGTAGTATTCCGGGTCTCCATAGTTGTGTCTCATCTAGTATTAAAGGTTTTCAAATTTTAAATATCAAACCAATTAGAAACAGGGGCCCATTTATGTAATTTTTTTATAGGTGGTGTAAATTTTAGTAATTCACTGATCGACTAAAAACCTAAGAAAGTTCTTCAGTGAACTTCCGCAAAAGTTTCTGGCTAAATTGAGAATTTCGTGATCAACATTGGTGCATAAGATTTAGATGATAGACAAATGAGAAAATTTAGGGCAAAAGGTATCCAAACCGGTATTATTTTAAATATTCTTCGCTTTACAGACTTAACGGTCAACAACGTTCGACATATTAAGCGTTCTTTTTTAAGACCCCATCCGAACAAAATTTGTTAAATATATTCCCTTCTCTAACCAACATCGATGAACGATCTCACTTCCCATATTGAACCATTCCAACAGTAATTATCCTTATGGTCCCATCTTCAAGGAGTTTGGTTAGCAGGATCTCAACACTAACTGAAATCTTTATTTTTCTGCTGCAGCACGCGGGTATTTTGCTAGTTTTAGTTTTTGCTGGATAGCGAAATCGATAGTGCTCACGCCTCACATGCTGAGGTTGGTGGGATCTAGCCCACGTTAAAGCCACAATAAAAATGTTGAATAATGACTATTGCTGAGAAATCCTCCACTGACGTGGAGAGGAGTTGGGTGCCGCCAAGTCTAAAAACCCGAGAAAGTTCTAATGGCAACATTAGAACCCCTTAGGACCACACGATTATGTGACACACACAAATATATATATATATACAAACAAAAGCGGCAAACTCAAACGCTTTTACCTTTGAAATACTCAATGTTATACACTGTTTATCAATATCGTTATGACCTCGTTTAGAAATGCAATGTTCATTTTTTTGTGTATTGTCTTTTCCCTGTGGATCACTCTAATATTAAGCATTTCTTCTCATTGCGGTGTATTGTCTCTTGTGCGCAGTATACCTTATGTTTAGTATGTGATAGAATCATAAGTATGTTCTGTGGATAGTAACTCCTGTGGATAGTTTATCCTGTGGATAGTATCTCCCGTGGATATTTTCTCATGTGTATAGTATCTCCCGTGGATAGTTTCTCCTGTGGATAGTATCTCCCGTGGATAGTTTCTCCTGTGGATAGTATCTCCCGTGGATAGTTTATCTTGTGGATAGTATCTCCCGTGGATAGTTTCTCCTGTGGATAGTATCTCCCGTGGATAGTTTCTCCTGTGGATAGCATCTCCCATGGATAGTTTCTCCTGTGGATAGTATCTCCCGTGGATAGTATCTCTTGTGGCTAGTTTCTCCTGCATACTAACGCAATTCGAGGCTGCTGAACAACTGTAACACCAAAAGCAAAGGAAAAATTCTCAACATAAATTTGATGGAAAAAGTTCCCAACACAAAAGTATTAGTCAGGGCATGGGTACCCAGCAACCACACAAGCCTCATTCAGTGCCAACTATTCTGGGTGGGGCATTTTATGCTCGTCTATGATGATCTTACTAATGGATATAGAACCCATGTAGGTCTACGTAAGAGTTACAAAGTTGTGCTTAAAATCAATTTGAAGACCTTCGATATTAGGCATGACTCGTGGGAGGCCGCAGCCAGTGACCGAGCCCCCTGGCGTTTTCTAATACGGAACGTTGCAGCAGTCTGTGAGGCAAACAGAGAATTGTCCAGGAAGGATCGTGTTCAAAATCCTCCAATCGTCTCTTTTCAGACATGCTGACACACCATTCGTACCAGAATAGGGTTTAGAAGCCGATAGAGGAAACACGTGGTTGCCTAAGCACAAGACAAATGTGAGGAAAGTGATCCTCGTAAGTTACCACAGACAATTAACAGTAATTTTAGTTGGTAGCATGTCATGAGGGTAGCATAATCCTGTGGGTATCATCTCTTGTAGAGGTGTACCGAGTATGATTTACCGCCCAGTGCCGAGTACCGAGTAGTGGCGGCCATGTTTTGCCAATACCTAGTACGAACACCTAGTACGCGAATAAGTATGAGCCTGCTATTAACTAGGGATGTACCGGATTTCGGCTCCGGCTCCAGCAAATCTGGAATGAAATCACTTTTACAAAGCCGGCTCCGGCAGAATTTTACTTAATAAAACCGGCTGAATCCGGCTGGCCGGTAGAGTCATACATTTTATAGAAATATAAAATCTTCGCCTCCTGCAAATCCGGAATCCCACCATTTTTAAAATTCTCACTCCGGCCAAATTATGTAGTATATTATGTAGGTAGCATGGGTTTGATTCTTAACAAGCTTCATTTGGGCTGCTTTCTAATTTTTTAAAAAAAACCTTCATTGATTTTCTTACCTCCATGTATGTCTCAGTATTCATGAAATAAGTAGGATATGCTGATTTTGATCAGATGTAAGCCTTTTCTGTTCGCTCATTTTTTCTATATGCAGTCAAAATTTTTCTCCAAATCAATTTCTGCTGCTAATATCCTTTAAAATGACATTCTGTCGTATTAGAATTTAAGGCAAGTTAAACTTGGCCATGAAATATGCATGATTTGCCTGCGGATATTCATTAAGATTGACCTATTAAATTAATTCTCTGTACGTGATCTTTTGGCTCTTATTTATTTAAGGTTCTGCCCTGAGTCATACATGTTGATTTTAAAAAAATCTTTCTTTTAAAAAAAGATATCCATCTGCTGTACCAGCGGCGTAGCGTGGGTATGTGCCCCCTCCCTTCCCCCCACGGGGCAGAATCAAAATTTGCAGCCCCCTCTTCCCGAAAAAAAGGTTAACACTATAAAGTAAAGATAATTTTTTGTTAGAAAATAATAATGCCACTATAGATCTAAATTATAAATTTTTATGTTAGAGATAAAAAGAAAAGCTCTATTTCTTTTATAAAATTTAAATTATTATTAAAGAATTAATGCTTTTCCTTTAAGCTCTAAAAATTATATTTTCCACGAGGGTACAATCTTTCGTGTTTCAACGTTTTCAGCCTTGCCAAGCTCAATAGCCAAATTTGAAAAGGCAATAGATTAGACAATTTTGGCGTGATCGTTATTGATCGTTAATATTATTTCATTAACTTAATTTTTTAAAAGCTATTTGAAAACCTTGTATTGACATTTGTAACCAATGTTCAAATTAAATATATTATGTTCGGCAAGGTAACTTCGAGGTTTAATAGCTTAATATATCAACTGGTCTTCAATTAATTAACTCTTTTTTTAAACTTATGGGCTTAAACAGTTTTTGATTGACAATATAATTGGAATACTTTAATTTTAAGGCAACATTTCAAAGTCCAGCAGATGGCCTGGTGTACGAAATTGTATCTGCTTTCTAAATGCTACACACATCCCGAAATCTCACATGAGTTTCTACTGTGATCTCATGTTATGAATTATATAACTTTCTTGTCAACCGTGATTCTAAATAACATGGATAAATATTTTTGGATCACCAAACATTTGCTCTCTGGTACTTTGACTTGAAGATTCGATTAAAAGGATGAGGTATCCATATAAAATTTTATCAGATGTCAAAGCATCCTTTGAGAATTCCATTAATTTCTCTGTTAGGATCTTCTGCTTGGCATATTATCTAGCACTATACATTTATAAATAATTTAGAGCATCCGTGACATAGCTTCGAAAATAAAAAAAAGATGTTATTGTGACTAGTTAAGTTCCTGCTTCTGTTGGTGTGATGAACTTTTTTTCTGCCTCTGTCAGTTTTTCTATAGCTATCAAAATAATCTCAAAATTGATGTAAGGTATATTCACTATTTTGTATCCTGAAGCCTGGCTTGTAAAGTAATTAGATATTCCAAACGGTGTATGGGCATGAATAAGAATGCTTAACAACATTCTAGAGTACTAAAATAGAAAATTCGTTTCCGTTGGCTTATCATGTGAACAAATTTGATATCATGAGATTTTATGTTATTGCGTCTTTCTTAATGCCTGCATACTTTCCAGTCGTGAAGAATAAGTATTAACACATGATGATCATCTGCAGTCCATTATTGAAAGATTGTCATTTATTAAAATCATTTCAGAAATTTCGTAAGCTCAGTTTGAAGATTTACAAGAACTTACTTCGCAAGCAAATGCATTGGTTCCGAAATTCTGCCTTTATTTGCAACAGTATTGTCCTCTCTGTGACCGCAAAAAACAACAATATCAAAAAATTAAGTTTTGCCAGGATTCAATGATGCCAAAAATGTTAACAAAAACGTCTTGCCACTTTGTTTTGTTTTCTTTTACGTTATTGTTCTTTGTCAATTCTTTTTTAAACGATTTCTGATCCTTTCCAATTTCAAAAACGTAGGAAATTTTTAGCACTTGTTCATGTGTGGCTACATTTGGATATAGAATTTATGCGTGCAAAGTTTTAGATTCATTAAATAAGCAATTTCGTTCATTATTTTTATAGACGCTTTAACACAAAAAACATTAAAAACTTTAAAATAAAAATGATAATGCTTTGGGTACGCCACCAATTTTTTCAGTAGTTTAATCGCGTTAAAATCAATTTTAATAAATAAATATATATAAATATATATATANCAGAATCATTTTGTCATATTCGTACATTAATTCAGCCCCTATGTTTTTAACTTCAGTAGCATCGGTATCAAAAGACTTAAGATTCATAAGAGAGCTTGAAGTTCTGGGATTAGAAGGTTCGTGTATTTAATATAGTTTATCTATTTCTTTGAATTTGTAAAATCTTTGCTTTTGTTTTATTTCATTAAACTTTAATCTAAAGCTTTTCATTTGTGAAGCTAATTAACGAGGAATCAGCCCCCCTCCCCACCGCCGCCACCCCCTATACACATACTGTGCTGCTCGAAGCTTTCGATTGGCTCATGTTTCATGTATAGTAGGTTTTGCTCTTACAACAGGTGCTCCTGTCAAATTTTAAGAGTCAATTAAGCTACTACCACTTCAAAGTTACATTCTTATACTACTTACGTACTTTTCCATACAGTAGCAATAGTATGAGAAGAATTTATATCCAATAAGGAGTTTGAAGTTTTAGCGTACAAATGCCTTAGAATATTTCCTTTATTTCTTTTATTTTCTTAAACGGGTTTTCTTTTATTTCGATAAAGAGCTTGACTTTCTTATAAATTTATTCTTAGAAACTAATTAACGACCAGGCATTTGCCGCCCCTGGCAAAGTGCCTCCGGGGGCATTTGCCCTCCTTGCCCCCCCCCCCGCTACGCCACTGTGTTGTACTTTCCAGAAGTTAGTAACTGCAACGTGTGAATGGCTAGGAATTATCTGATATGAATAAATTTCATTTTCATTTTCCTATTCAATATTTTTAATTTAAGTAAGTAAAAATAATTATCCAGGATCGTTTTAAAACGTTTTTCAACTAAACCAATCTCTTCTTTTAAATCAATGAAACTAAATAAGTTGTAAACAAAGATTTTAAAGGTTTTTCTGAATTTAATCACTTGTTCTGTCGGTGCATCTGTTATAACTATGGTTTAAATAATGCCGAAACATATTTTTAAGGCAGCCGCTATCGATATACCAATCCCGTCTTGGTAAGATTCATTTTAAAACAACATCATCCAACATTTATTTGTAGCTTTCTAGGCAAAATCTTTATGTGCTTTTGTTTTAAAGAAAAACAAATCATTCACTGTGTGAACTCCAGTAATTTTCATACTCGTATTTTTGAACCATTTTATCCATAAAATCTCCAGCATCAGTTCAATCTAACGACTTGAGAGTCTAGTGTCTCACTTAGCAGACCATAAATCTGTTTAGCGGTGTGGTGAGGCGCTGTAATTAAGTACATACAGAAAACTCTCTGGAGGCCTTGAAATCACTAAAAATTAGATTCCTCAAACAGGGGGGGGGGGATCTGGTTTATCTGTTGGTAAACATTCGAAGAGTACCCGAACAAACGAAAGCAGTTTGTTTGAATGTACCATAATTTCTGATTATCACATAATAGAGGGTTCAAATCTAATGCTGTTGCTTCTTAAAAATCTTTTTGAAGCATACAGGTACGTACCACACAAACACACACACACACACACACTTATGTATCATCATGGCAAAATATTTAATAAAGATCTTTAAACTGGTAAAGGCGGAGTTTGTTCAGATGTCGTTATTCTATTTCCAAAATGAGTTCAAAAATGTATGGCTAAATTAAATCCTAAAATTTATACTTTGCATACATCTTATAGTAAAATCTTTTGCAATTCTTAAATAACATACGATAAAAAAAGAAGGTGAAAATACGAATATAGAATAAAATCAAATCAACCTGCTCTCCCAAAAGTCATCACATATATGGAATCTAATAACTTCTCATCACAAGATATCGCGCTTAATGTATTTCTCTAAAATATTCCAAGAGAAAAAAATTATCTACTATAACAACAGTCAATAAATCGTGAAATTAAATGATCACTCTAACAAAGATTGCTGATTTATTCAAGACAGGTAGAAAACAATGTTGTACTTTACAAGGAACAAAGTTTTTTTTTCTTTTCTTAATTTTTTTTTGGTGGCATTTTTGTCACATCTGAGACGTGGGAAAACATGGCACTTCAGGATGTCAGCCATCTTGACTTGCCCCTTGACTTCCATTGCAGGGTGACATGTTCTGCTCAAGTAATGAGGCAGGAGGCAATAAGTCGGCAACTATTGTTAGTGCTGGAAAATCCATGGTCCGCTCTAATGTACACATTCGTTATTGTTGGATACCACTAAAAGTCGTTCTAATGTACACATTCGTTATTGTTGGATACCACTAAAAGTCGTTCTGATGTACACATTTTTTTTTTTGGCTCAGAGCTCCAAGCTTGAAACAAGCTTGTTAAAATCATATAACCTGTCAATAAGGATGTTTGAATATACTGGTATATGGTAGCGAGTGTGTGTGTATACGTTTATTTATATGTGCTCACAAGTGTTTATATTCTAGTGTGGGTGTAGGTGACCTGAAAGGTGATGTAACGTTTTGTTTAATAACATTTTTTAAGTAGCAGGAGACGGCTTTGTGTTAATTGACATCACTCTGCACCATTAAGTCTACTTTAAAACACGTTTGCGCTTAACTAGTAAATTCTCATGGCCGAATTCCCCAGATGGGTCACGTTTTTTTGTTGTCTATATCACCAGTGACGTAGCTAGGGGAGGGGGTCCAAATTTGAAAATTCCCCCGGGCCCACACTTGATGGTGGCCCCCAAAGGAGTGTCTGAAAGGATTTTTTTACATTAAATATTATATACTAAGCCATCGGTCAAAATGATCGGGCCTCCATAGAGGCCAAGCCTCCCGGGCCCCCAAATCCATAGATACGCCTCTGCTCATCACCATTGTTAATACTTGTCTTGTCAGTGACTTTCCTTGGATTTCACTAGAAATCCCAATGTCGCGCTATAAATGAAAAGAAAAAGAACACTGAAGTCCAAGGTTACAAGAAGAAAAGTCACGGCATGATTTCTATTAACAGATTCTCCGCCACCGTCTGACTTATCGGAATCCATTTGTCATTGTAGGGTTTGCATCAATTTTTTACAAGACATTGTCACGTACGGGCCAGCAGAGTCGGCGCGGGGACTCTCACGGACATGGGATCAAGCAGAGCTCGCCACGTTTGCCTCATCAACGTTGTTGGACATTATGGTCATTTCATATTACTGAAAATTTATGATGATACAACTTGGCCGCGTGTTGGTCAACCACGTGGAGGCTGGTTCTGCTGGGGCGGGACAGGGGGCACTTGAAGAACGCTGATCATTAAACAACCCGTAAAAGCAACGTTTTTTGACTATAAATCACTTATATGAGAGACAGAACAGAAATTATTGATTATATTCAATATAATGTGCACCGCACGACAAACATTTACAGACTGTACTTGTCTGAACTCTCCTTGCTATAAGACGGGGGGGGGGACTGGATGGCGTGACTGAAATCTAGGAAACACGTGAAGGTGAGCTCAATTGCAGACCTCGACATTGAGTTTCATAGAGATTAATTAAAAGTGCATTTATTTTATTATGGTACTTTCGATCGATCTGAAATGTTCATACAATGCATTGTTAGGTGACACAGATCTATGTGCAAAATTTCAGCTCGATATCATCACGTGAAGTGGGTAATTTTTTACTTTTGTTTTTTTCCGCCCGACCGACCACGACAGGCAGAGAGAGAGAGAGAGAGAGAGAGAGAGAGAGAGAGAGAGAGAGAGAGTGAGAGAGAGAGATATAGAGAAAGAGAGAGAGAGAGAGAGATTACGGTGAAGTTAATATAGGGGATTTAAAAAGACAACTACTCAAGGGTGAGCACCGGGAAGTAACATGTTTCTCTCATAATGGACTTCAGCCACCTCCCAAGAGTCTAGTTATATTTATATATCTATATATATCTATATATATCTATATATATCTATATATATCTATATATATCTATATATATCTATATATATAAATATATAAGGATCCTTGTTTTTTTATATCTTAAAGATTCCGTTAGTTCGAATAAGAGACAAATATTACCGTAAAGTTTCCAATAAAGGTACAAAATGGCTTTTTTGTTTTAAAAGGCTTTAAAGACCAGAAGCAGATAAATCTGTGAACTTTATTACACCAAGTAAGTGCATTGTGTCATGTCTCTGGTATTATCTTGTGTTATTCACAGACTCAAAATGTAGGGAGGACCAAACAATTAAAATTGAACGGAGATAATCATTACATTCCATTTTTTGTTTGATTAAAACATTTTTTAATTCGACGCATGTACATGAAGAGTATTTGAAACGCATGGTGTCCTCAACACGCATGGTGTCCTCAACACGCATGGTGTCCTCAACACGCATGGTGTCCTCAACACGCATGGTGTCCTCAAAACGGATGGTGTCCTCAACACGCATGTACAGTTCATGTAACGCCTTTATTGTATTAAATACGCTTGTATAATATGTGCTGGATCTGAAGATCGTACACACGTCTTTGACACGTATATACTGTTTTTGACACATATACACAATATTTGACACGTATGTACAATATTTGACATGTATGTCAAGCACTTTAAAATCATGCACATTATTTGTCGCGTTTGTACTGTTTTTCACCCTTATCTGCAGTATTTGACGCGTAAGTAAAACATATGACAGTCATTTACATAATTTGTCACGCATGTACAGTAACTAACGCATAATTAGCATTGATAATTATTTACAGTATTTGACACATGTGTAGCATTTGACCCCTTTACAAAGTTTTTGTATACATGTATGTTAAGAGCAGACACAGTATTGGTGTGATCATGTAAGTACATTGGCGTTTCTTCGATCCTATCGGTTAACTGACATGAAGATATTGCCAGACAGCCAGACAATGTAATCATGTCTTGGAGGATATCTAGACTTTGTTTGGGGAATTCTCTAGAAAACACACGATTTATTTTTTGTCATTGACCCTTTCGATTTTAGGATTTGAAAGGATTTGGGCTCCTTTTATGACGTTTTTGTGAAGATATCGAACATAGGTGATGGTATTTAACTGCTTTAAAAAAAGGCAAACAAATCACAATAATTTGTTCACGATTTATAGGTGTTATTGTTTCCTTCTTCTATATCTCTACGCTCTGATCATTTTGGTTGAGCTCATTCAAAGCAATTTAATTTATAACTATTTAAAACATGTAATGTAAGATTTATACAATTCACTGTGATAAATAGTTCAGTCTTTAAAGTACTTTTATTTCTTCCGTTTGTTTTATATTTAGATATAAACTGTTGGAAAAAAAAGTATTTGATTTTTTTTAACCAGTAAATTCTAATAGTCTTATGCATTGACATACATGAGCTGGTGATGTAAACAAACAAAAAGATTTGTTTCTAGTTTACATCAAAGAATTCGTGTGCTTTGAGTAATCACATTATAATTTATGTTCGGATTGCTAATTAATAACAGCTTAAAGAACATATGCTGGGCTTTTATTTTATAATAATAATTATCTTGCATTGCGAAAAGGATATTTAGCTTCACCCTCATGTTACTGTCATAAAATCCTCGCCATTATCTCTGCTCACACGTTTGACTTCGACACAGCCTCATCATCACGACATGGTAATGTTCACACCTGCTGCCCGTAAACTCATTCAACAGGTTTAACAATTTTTTTTTATTTACGACTTAAAATTTAATCACTTCTAACATTGATCTTTGTAATCTGTATAGATACCATTTACATGGGCATGGCTTTATAAACTATTTCTTTTCCTCAATCAATTTCAGGTTGTGTTGGTATGGAGATACCATTGAATGGGATAGCTCCACATTTAAATGCCACCCTGACTCCACCCAGCAACGCCACTCAGCTCGACCCCCAGAACATGATCCCCAACGACAGCGACCCCTTCTCCTTCTCCTTCAACGTCACGCACTACAACGACAGCTTCTACACCAACTTGAGCATCGGCGACCCCGACCCGGACACCACCACGGGGTCCACCTCGATGGTCAAGCAGTCCGTGCAAATGGTGGTCATCATGAGCACGTTGTACGGCATCGTCTTCCTCCTGGCGCTCGTCGGCAACCTCAGCGTCGTCGCCGTCGTGGCCAAGGACAGGAGTTTGCACACGGCCACCAACTTCTTTTTGGTCAACATGGCTGTAGCGGATATGTTGATGGCGATATTCTGTCTGCCGATTACTTTGCTCTCGAATATCTTCAATGGTGAGTACTGTGTTGATGCATATTGTTTTTAAAAAAAATTTTAAAAGTCCACCCAAATTTTTTTATTGTTTAAATTTTAAGTAAGCCTTGACATCATTCTTGACCAGTGACCATTGCGGAATATGTCCTTCTGCCTGACGCCGTGGGGAAGAATTGACCCACAGCTGTTGTTGTCTGAGCGTTTTTCTGAAGTCGATGTTTGTAGAAGGGGCACATGTGTATATCAGAGGCGTCATTAGGGTTGGTGTCACCCGGGGCGGTAGCTCATGGTGTCACCCGGGGCGGTAAAGTTTGTCACCCCCTCATGACTTAATCTTTAGTACTCCTACGAGTTTTCCAGTGCCAAATAACGGAAATATATAGAATTTTTCATTCTGATGTCAACCCCTAGTGACGCCACTGGTGTATATTACTTTGATTATTGATGTCGTGGTGGCTATTTAACAGAATATATCTCGTGCGCTTTGTGAAGGGTGACTTTTTTCCCCTTCTTTTTAGTAGGTTATTTGACCTTTAGGAAGAACTCGTTTAAAACTGTACACGAAGTGAGATATTCTAAAGCTGCCATTTTTAAATTTCAATTTTGATTTTGGTAGATCTTCACTTCAAAAACACAAGATGATTTTTTTCAATTGATTACAATTACATATAGTGTGTATTTCTCATTTAAAATATTTTGAAAACGGTAATTTAAAATTCCATATCGAACTGCCCAAAATTGTTGTGAAAATAATAAGTGAAAATAAATCACTCTATGTTAAAGTATTTTATAATGTCGTTAATGATAATATAACAATTTAATTATTGATGCAAACACATTTTAAAAGCTAAATTAAAAAAAAAAAAACGCATTACTAATTTTCTCACTTTTAAAAATCTATACATTTCTTACTGAAATGTGTCCAAAAATAAATATAAATTACAATATACGGCTACTTGAAAATGACAAAATGCAGAGTCGTCCACAAATCAAAGCACCAGTTGTCTGCCACAGTCACCACCACGTTTTATTTGGATTGTGTATCAGGCTTCACTACGTAATTAATCGGTCAAAGATGAAAGACAGCATGTGGAAAAGTGGCTACGTACACAGGCAATAAGTGTTTTTAAAAAGTTTTTAAAATCGTTTAAGACAGTGGGTGGATTGATGGCTGATGAAGACAGATTGGACTACCGTACATGAATTTGTTTAGTTGATATAGACATATTGGACACCCGTACATGAATGTGTTTGGTTTCTGTTCAATGTTTTATGTGTAATAACTAAGAAGGCCATGTAGTGTCCCCCTACTCACGCGTGGGGCAATGTTTTGACCAGACCGTTTAAGACAACTTTTTGTAGGCTTGCCATTTTGTCACAAATGAATAAGATATGAATGAACCAACAATAAATTAAAGGCTTTGTAGCTTAAGAGTTTGCTCGTTCATTAATTTTTGCTATTGGAGTTATTTTGTTAGATAAAGTATCTAGCTGAAGAAGGGATAATGTATTCTTCCGACTAAAAAACTTATTTATATTTAAGATACAAACAACATTCCCTCTAATGTCCGTTGGCCCTTGTACAAAATATAAAAAAAGAATTAACAACAACAACAAAAACTCATGTGCAAAGTAGCCCGGCATTCATTTATTGTGAAAAACTTAGCATCCCACAAGTAAAGATATATTTTCCCACAAAAAAACTTTAGTGCGCGGTAATTCCAGACTGCTACGCAGCGTCGGTTAGATATCTATGACCGCGCAGTCGTAACTTAAAGAAAACATTGGTTACAACTACGTCCAGCATGTTTATCTTCAACTGAAAGGTAAAGAATTGGACCAATCATTGAAGTAATCTCTATAGACAAAGAAAAGTAGCCCCACGTTTGTAAAAGTCCCTCTCAATGGAATTTGTGCTTAACATATTCCCCTTAACATATTCACCTTAACATAAGAAGATTTGACACAATTTATATGAACTCGGTGTGGTTGGTTTACATTGCAAAGTTAGTCTAAGAAGTAACTTTTGATCGAGAATGCATTTAGACACATACTATTTTCGCCTGGTGCGTGCAGGATTGAATGAGAAGGTTTTATCATGCATGAACAA
This sequence comes from Radix auricularia, assembly GCA_002072015.1. Taxonomy (NCBI): domain Eukaryota; kingdom Metazoa; phylum Mollusca; class Gastropoda; family Lymnaeidae; genus Radix; species Radix auricularia. The sequence goes on from MUZC01000142.1 coordinate 549,844, forward strand.
ACCACAAACAGATGTCAGTGAGTAAGGCATTGATTTGTCAAGTGGATTAGGAAAAAAAAGGTCCTCGGGCATTAAAATTAAATGCACATTTAAAAAAAAGCCACATTTCTATAATTAGCAAAATTTAGGTTTTTATTATTTTGTTTAAAACTTTAAACATCACATTTTATCATTTTCTCGTAATTACCTTTCGGGTTTCATTTTTTTGTTGGGGTGGTTCCTTTCCGGAAGTGATCTCGTTCCCTACTGAATAACGCCCACACGTCTCAACGCCGAGGTATCCGTATTAGGAGTTTAATGACGCATACAACGATAGGACTAGATCCAGTCATCAAGGGGAAAGTTTGGTTCCGAAATTTTATTAATAATAGGGCTGGTACTGATTGAAAAATGTTTTTCAATTAATCTGGAAAAATCGATTAATCGATTAATTTCAATTTATTATAATTATATAACACATTTATAGTGCCTGTTAAGTTGCGATTCACTATTTCGCGAAATAGGTTAAGTCGCGGTAATTCCATGGCTCCCAATTTTTGTGACATAACACAGCAAATTCGTTCTGCTATGCAAGAAGTAAGGAAGAAAAAGCTTTTTGTTAACGCACGCACGCCAAAATAAATAATGATAATAAGGGGTAAAAGTATTTAAGTAACAAAATATATAAATGATTAATAAATTGGAGAAAAAAAGGAATGTTTTTTTTATTAATTTTAATCGATCAAATTAATTTTAATCGATTGAAATTATTAACGATTCATCGATTAATTAATCGTTAATTCCCGCAGACCTAATTAATAATAATAAACGAATATGACATTTTTTGTTAACTACCAAATAGGGGATAATTTTATTAAATTACGAAAGCCCCTTGAGTTTTTCCTGTATTATGAAGCTAGCGTCAAGTTTAATTAGGGTACGTCAAAACCTAAGCTGAACAAAGACATAAAATTGTAATAAAAATCAAGTTTTGTGAGACGATCTTAGTTGAGGTCTCTAAATTTAAAGTACCTTCATATGGATTACAAAGTTGTTGCGCACTGAGTTCATTCAATGTTTGAAATTAAATGACTGCATCAAGATTGGAATCAGTCCTCGCCAAAAGGATAGGTAATGTGAAGTTAAAATACTTTCAGAAATTTTTGCTGAAATGCAGACAACTCAACAAGGATTCATCCCAATGGGGTGAATGGCGTGAGAATGTGTAGATCTATGTGACAATCAAGGGAACGTTTATTTCTATCTGGTGTACACAGCGTGAAAGAAAATCGCCCCCCCCCCAGCATTGAGATAAAGAATAAGGTTAAGTAAAAAAAAAGGAAACAAGAAAAGAAACAAAAAGCTAACAACAGGATAACTTTTCACTAAACGGAAATCGCCAAAGGGAGAATTACAACTCATATTTGGCAGCAGTCTATGGTTAAATGTCAGCTGTATGAATAATACTAAGAGAGAGCATCTAATATTTCACTTGCGGACTACAGTCGCTCAAGGCTTGTTACAAAAGAACCTGAAATTATTATTAAGATGAATCATAGGCAATAGAAATGATCAACAAAATATAATAAATAACTATATTTTTTTTAAACGCACCAGAAAAACAAAACCAACAACAAACAACAAAAACAACACAAACTAAGAAAAAGATTATGCCATGTTAATCAAATAACTAAATTATCATTTCAACAACTGCAACGTGACATAATCTTTAAATGTTGTTTACTTAACATTTTATAGGGTGCTGCAATCACCCTATGACAACATCATTAACTGGGAAAAGATGAAGACATTTATAGACTGTCCATCTGCTGGTAATTTGCCGGGACAGTCCCTAAATTTCACATCTGTCCCGGAATCCTGTCAGGGACGCAATTTGTCCCGGAATTTAGAAATTAAAAAGTTTTTGTATTAAAATTAAGTATTTTTTATGAATAAAGTCAAAAGTGACTTTTGTTCGACGAATTTAATCTTATCAAAGATTTTTATAACTGACAATTTGCAGAAATGGTTACAAGAAAAGCTTTCACCTGATAAGATTTGGACAAATTTATTTATTCACTTTCGCACCAACACAGGACAACTGGTAAATTTGGAAAAACTAGTGCAATTTGCTTTCGCATTAGCAGGAACTTCCACCAAAGTTGAGCGCTTGTTTTCTTACATGAATCAGATTTGGACTGACCAAAGAAGCCAGCTGGAGGTCTCCACAGTTGAATGCCCTCTTATCAATTCAATAAAATTCAAACATGAATTGCAGCATTTTCTATGATGCCATCAAGAGGAATGACAAATTTCTTGAAAAAATCCACTCAAGCGAAAAATATAATTAAAAATTTACAGTAATATTCGAAAGGGTTACCTATTAAAAATATATTGAATTTAAAGAGTTTTTAAAAAGAATAAATTTTTTAAAAAAATAATGATTGGCTATTTTATGATTTAAGTGAGCTATTTAAAGAATTTTTTAAAGTTTTTTTTTATTAATTTTTAATTTGTCCCGGAATTGAAAAAAAATGTCCCGGATTTTTTCGAAAAACCTCTGGACAGTCTAGACATTTACCATTCTTGTTATTTAAGCCAGTGACAGATCTGGGTTTAATGTGTTTTACAATCCCCAGGAGGCGAGGGTGACATTACACTAAAGAGAATTAACTCGAATTATTTATTGCGCCCTCATACAATATCCCAACCATGACGCATCTCCATAATTCATCAAGGGAAACGCGCGCTGTTACAGTGTCTCCATGTTGACATTAGGAGTCAAAGTTTAACAATCTTTGTTATTAGTTATTTCCTATCGGCTCCATCTTTTGAGTATTCTTTTGGATGGAGAGTATAGTTGATATTCCCTTTTTCAGTGTAAGTGTTTTAAATATTTTGGTTAATGTTGCTGGTATACATAGAATACTCCTTTCTTAGCATGTACATTGTTTGTATTTTAAATCCAATATAGGGGTCGGGTCATGACGTAAATTCCTTCTTAAGAAACTTCGTAGCCCAAATTGCAGTGTAAACCGGAACATTACAAAAAATACGGTAAAGTACTGTACGTACAGTGCTAGCTTAAATTTAACAGTTAATGAAATTAAAGTATTTCAAAAGAGAAAAAAATTCCTTACCTCGTGAAAAATATGTCTAAACAAAAATTTAAAACACTAGAGAGAGAGAGACAGAGATAGAGAGAGATAGAGAGAGAGATAGAGAAAGAGAAAGAGAGAGATAGAGAGAGAGAGGGGGGAGAGAGAAAGAGAGAGAGAAAGAGAGAGAGACAGAGAGAGAGAGAAAAAGAGAGAGAGACAGAGAGAGAAAGAGAGAGACAGAGAGAGAAAGAGAGAGACAGAGACAGAGACAGGGAGAGAGAAAGAGAGAGAGAAAGAGAGAGAGAGAAAGAGAGAGAGAGACAGAGACAGAGAGAAAGAGAGACAGAGAGAGAGAGAAAGAGAGAGAAAGAGAGAGAGACAGAGGCAGAGAGAGAAAGAGAGAGACAGAGAGAGAGAAAGAGAGAGAGAGAGAGATGGTGTTAACACAACAAAGCGCATTCTCCCGAATAGAGCACGAAAAATTAATACAAAATGTAACAATAATGACATTTAAAAGTAGTTTAAAAAGTGAAAATAATGCTGTATCCCATCCCAGGGGAAAAGAGTTTAAAAATTAAATAAGAAAAAAAACTGAATAAAAAAAAACCTAAATAAATAAGTTTTAGACAATAAATCCTTTATATACGAGACATAGCTATAAGGATGTTCATTATAATACGGAGCGCAAGACAATCCAAAAATACAAAATTTTAGTTATGTCTCTTAAAAAATGTTTAATACGAGCAACAAAACCCGTCCAAGGACGTTCAGCCATTGTTTTGTAAGTATGTTGTACCTCCCCTCTAAAGGCCGTCTCGAACAGACATAAATGTGCATCACGTCAAAAATACTATTCATTATAGATATAATAAATAACCCGTAAGAAAAAAAAGTTTTTGACTATAAATCCCAACGCGTAATTATTGTTTTTTTACTTTTTATATCTTTGTTTATCAACTTATTTATTTTAATTAAATTTGGTTTCAAAAATCCCTTACTACACATATAGGCCTATCCGGATACTATTCAGATCTGCGATAAGAATTTGCCGAATGCGGATAGTGGCGAAAATCTAGATATATGTGTGTTTATAATTATAATCTCTATATTAGAAATATTTGACTTTGGCCATCGCTTTACACGCTTAATTCACACATTACGGAATTGGAATTTTTAATTAATGACGAAATATGTAACGGATCAGAATTTAACTTCTTCTTTTTCTTCGTTCTCAATATTGAACATTGAGTTTTGCGTGCCACGAGTTTTGCGCCAACTCCCGTGGTCTTCGACTTCAGCCTGCTGTATTTTCTGGATTTGCTTCTATAGCCTTTGGTCAGCCAAGACCATCTGCAAGGCAGCAGTTTTTTTGGCAAGTGATGCAGCGTTCACATGCCACGGCTAAGGGTTCCGCCGCTTTTCACCCATTTGGAGCTGGGTGGGACTCGGGGATGCCCTAGGCCCCGGGAACAAGTCCCTGGCTTCCCATGGATTCGAACCCATGACCATCGGAGCGCCAGTCGAGCGCGCTTGCCACTCGACCACAAAATTCGCAACTTCATACACATTTTAAAAATAATAAACCTCTTGCTTCGTGTGACAATTGAAATGAATTTTTTTTTAACGCATCCATTAAAGTTCCCGTAAAAACAACACAGCTCAATTTAATATGCTTACACGAAAATGTGCGCAGCGTAGTTTGACAGTAAAATATTTTTGAAAGTACACCCCTCAAAATAAAGTCTTGGAAAAAATTACTCGAAAAAAAAAAAAAAAAAAAAAAAAAAACTCGCTCTGAGCGTCCGCGTAAACTTGTGAAATATGAAGAAAAAAACAACAAAAAAAAAAGATTTATTTTTTCTTATTGGCTGTGGGAGTCTTTATGAGTTTGAGGGACCAGTCGCTATCAATCACCGCACAGAAATTAGACAATGCGCACCGATCGTGAATATATGTTTTAGAAAGTATTGTTAATATAATACGCACGTTATTGCGCGACAGTAATTTTTTTTTGAATGTTATACGCACCACGACACTCTATCTCAAAAATTAACATGATACATAAAGATAGATAAAATAATATACAAATTCAATAATTTAATTACAGTACAATCGATCGATCTGAAATTTTGATACATCATTTTATCATCAGCACAAGTCTGCCATCAAAATTTCAGAGTGCTAGCTTACGATAAAGTGGCTTAAAAAGCGATCCGAAGTTTTATTGGCAAGCAAACAATCAAGGGGTAAAGGAGACACCACTAGTTAATATACAGGATTTTAAACAAAAGGACGGAATGACGCGTAATATTATTTTTTTAAACATTTTGATGAGGGCGCGGCTGCATATAGAAAACAACGTAAATCGGGTCCTGCGTAACCCGAATACTCCCTGTGCCTGTTTCTGTATCTGGGGGTATTATTGTCAATTAAATCTTTGCGAAGCTTATTATTTCAATGTGTGCTATACAATATTATGACTATGTATGTGAGATTTGTACTCTAGATACAATATTGTTTCAATATTCGATCAAATATCGCTGGGTCTTTGAGAAGGCACTTTTATTTTGTTAATATAAAAATTAAATTTCGTACATCATCCATGATAATAATAATAAACTTTATTTTCGAGCATTAAAGAAGGAAAAACAAACACATTTTCCAATGCCTCTCCCAATTTTCTAAGTAAAGAGGAGTAAATAAGACATTTTTTTACTCACAGAACATCTCCTACCTTATTTTATCTTATCTTATTTTATCGTATCTTATTTTATCTGTTGCAGACAGATATGGAAGTCCTACGCTTATCTATGTTTTTTTGTGTCTAGTCCTGTATTCTCAATAGGGTTTTAAATGTTGATTAAGTATTGTTTTTCCTGGTTTCTTCAGGTAACCAGTTTCCACGCCCTAATTCCGGACGGAAAGAACGAGAATTTGTATGTGTTTCTTCTTGCATAAGGAATAAGAAAGGTGTTTTTATCTTTGTGTTGTATTTCTAAATTAGAATTACTTCCTTTATGAATAACTACTACGGAACTCTTGGTTCTTCTATTCTCTAAGGTTTCAGGTGTTAATGCTTTTACTAATAGTGTTATACTTGTCAGTTTTGAATATATTCTGCTATAATTACTATAGCAGCTCTTTTTTGAATTTGTTCTAGTTTATCAATGTTTTGTTTTAGGCGGATGGGTCCCATACAGAGATGCATATTCTTATACCCGTCTAGCCAAATTGAGGTAGAATTTTAGTTTTAACTTTTTATTACATCTGTGAAATTTTCTTCCATGAAATAAAGGAAGCACACATCACGGTGTGAGTTGTGTGTCGTTTGTATTCGAAGTATTCCAAATCACACTTTTTCAAAAACGTGACCACACCTTCTATTTTTCATTTATAAGAGGGTAAATATTTGTCTCCCCTTTCTCTATTATTATTTGTTCAATCGTGTACTCCAATAAGTGTGACATTTGTATCGCGCCGCCACATATTTCCTTTTAACTTAATATGACGTGCAATTAAGTTCAATAAAAGTAAAATTCGGCTTTTTTCGTTTTGCTAATACCAATAGACGTATCTTAAAATATTTCAACTTTTATTCCTGTTCATCAATTATCGTTTCGTGTGTAACCATTGGGTTCTAGGGTATCTAAGGTGATTCTCCTCCATTGGTTTTGACGTAATCACCCACTTTCGCTATGTTTATGACGACGATTTCCCCAATGGAACTATCAGTGTTTCATTTTGCCAATGTTTGAATAAAAACAGCACACTCCCTGAAGAATTAAACGAACATAGCCGCGCTTATCTGAAAATTGTCTTGTTTCGTGGAGTTTGTAAGATTGTCGATTTCTTAGCCATAAACGCTATCAGTTAGATTTAGGAAATATCGGAATTAAAGAATGGCTCATAAGTGACTGTGCCCTTTCAGCCAAAAGTTAAAAATTTATGAGTTGTTCAAGTCAAATTTTTGCTAATTTTTATTATTTTTTTGTCATACAGTTGTGCTGATCTTTGCATTCAGCAATGTGTATTCTGTATCTACATTTTCTTTAAAGAGTACAGACTACATATACAATTATTGTGATAGTAATAAAAAGTTTAAAATTTAACAGCTTATCCATTGAGAATTGCTTTTTAACTAGTATATTACCCGTCAAAAATGACGGGAGTTTTTGTAATTGTCAATTTTGCCTAACAGTAGTATAGAAAATAATCAGAATAAGTAGAGACAACGAGAAAAACATAAAATCCCATTTCCATCTTTAACAATTTAATGCGGAAGTTCGAAAAGAGTAAAAGAGTAATTTTTTCAAGCCTTATTTTAAAAAGCAATGCGCTTTCTAAAATCTTGCGTTACGAACGGACATACATAGAAATTTATATTGCTTGATTTGATTACATACATAGATATTTGTGTTACATACACAAATATTTGTGTTACATACACAAATATTTGTGTTACTTACACAAATATTTGTGTAATGTGAAAACCTCCAATATTAGGCTGCGCGCTATGTAACTTTGCATGAATAATATTTACATAATCATGATAACAGTAAATTCATAGTAAATTACACATAGTGATAAAAAATTAAATCTAGAGTTACGTGCATAATATTTACATGCAAATACATAGCATAAAACATGGCTTTTTTACTTCGTTCCCCTTTCACACATTATAATATCAAATAATGACGACACGTGACAATATTTTACGGCGAGAAACAAGCTCTGTTAATCTCGAAACCAACATTTTAAAAAATGTATTAAGTCTATATTTTCATTGTTATTTTTAAAAATGGGCTGATACCTCACACAGCTTTTCTCACAGAATGGTCGCACATACATAGAAAATTATAGAAATTGATGGCTAAAATAACATTTTTATGAATAGGCTTGTAGAGTTGTCACATCATAATGCGGCTCATTGCAACAGTTCTGAATCTAGGTATTAACATAGTGATCTTTTAGTACCTGTAAGTCGAAATGCTGAATGGGAGCCAGCTTATGAATCCAACGCCCAGGCTTGGTAATAGAAAGAAGCACATTGCCTGCATATGAGATGTACGGAGGCGAAATAAACATAGCCAGTTAAACATTCTGCTTGAATGAAGACAGAGTAAACAACTAAGATAAGTTTTAATTAGAGACTGAAATACATAAATCACTAATTTCCAGAACCTTCGAAAGATGCAGACATAAATATTGTTAAAAAACCCGTTAATTTTTTCTACATATCATTTTAGATACTCAGCAGGGCTGCTGGAATTTATGAATAATTAATAGATTAATCGTTATAATTTTTATATCAATTAAAATTAATTTTATTAATTAAAATTCGATGAAAGTTTGAGAAAATATTTCTAATATTTTCCCACTCATTTATTTATAATTTATAGTTTTTGTTACTTTCAATCTTTTTTTCTATTATTATTATTATTATTTATTTAACGTGCATACTTCAACAAAAAAGTTTTTCTATTCCTTATTTCTTGTATAGCAGATCGAATTTGCTGTGTTACGTCACACAATTTTGGAGCCATGGAATTACCGTAACTTAACTGATTCCGCAAAATAATGAATCGCTACTTAAAGGGATCTAAATACGCGCTATGAAAATATAATTAATTGAAGTTAATCTATTATTCAATTAAACATTACCACCGATTAATAAAACCCATTAAAAACAGTACCAGTCCTAATACTTCGGTTTTCTTAACACAGCGACTAGTCTCATTTTAACTATAACTGATGCTACTTTCCAGTGTTATTTTGAAAAAAAATTATAGACCGTTAGCAGTTTAACTATTACCATAGATGACACTCTGAAGACCCACTAGTGTAGTGAAGTAAGTTTTAAATTTCAAAGTAACCGCACCCTGTTATTCTCATCTATTTTAAAATAAATATAACCGAATGAACGGTGTACAACTGTATGTTAATTTAAATGAAATATTTTTTTGACGACAAAGTGAGAAATTTAAGTTATTTATTATTTCGGATCAACTTTCACTAGCCTGGATGTCAAAAGTTGTCCCCGTGAAAAATATGACATTTATTAGACTATTGAACTTATGGACCCCCAGTCCAAGATTGGCGTATGGTTTTGTTAGTAAACATCGCGTTGCCACACTTTGAAAAAAAGGCGTCACTACCAGGGAGACATGGGAAATTAAAATGAACGGCCGGCAAAAGTCCAAATGACAAAGGGCGGCCACCCCACCCACCCGATCGATACACCAGCTGAGCTAATGGGCATGTTTTTTGTTTTAACTTAATTTTCCACAGCCAGTGTTCTTTCATCTCTGCACTTTAAGACACAGAGCAATGACAGGTATTTACCTGAACATGTAACCCATGGATGCCTATTTACCTCGGGAGAAGTGAATATTAAAGTACATTAAGAAGAAAAATACTTAAAGCATAGACTTTTACAATTGATTGCAGCTGACAAGAATGAACCCTCAATAAATGTTGATTTTTTTACAGAGTAATCTTGGTGCGTCAGCTTTGCTCATATTTCTTTGACTAAAGATCAATAAGTTAAAACGTTCTTGTTTACTATATCACTATTTGAAAAGAATACGAATTGCAGACCTTTGGTTGTCAAAGTCGTGATGTGTATTTTATATATGCATTAAAACTCTGTTATAGTGGGTATGTGAGTAAGTGTCATATTATATATCTATTGATTCGGTTCGCACACAGTAGATATATTTTTGAGGATCGTAGAAAGGAAATGAATACTTTTTTGGTCCGCTTAATTCAAATAAGTATTTCGTGAAAGAAAATTGCCTTTTCCGTACAGCGTTTACAAAATAATTAGAATCCCATGAGTTAACAATTTGCCAATAATAGATAATCTTATGTTTTAAAGGCAAGATTATTATTACAACAAACAAAAATCGTACACTCAAAAATGTTAGAAACAAAATTTTGTTCTTTAAAACATAATGTCAGTTCTTTCCTCTTTGAGACAAACTATAACATGTTAGTAATCAAAGAATGAATAGACTTCACAAGTCAATTTTGCCAGTAATATTTTTTTTAAGAATAGGAGAGATTCAACGGTATATTATGTTATTCAAACAAATTTTCCTCTCCAATGTCCCTCTAAATAATTAAAAAATATTACATCGGTCCTATGAACTTTTAAACAAAATAACTTCAGTTTCTAATTAAATTTTTGTGTGTGGTGATTTTTCTTCCTCTCATGACACTGATCATATTTAAAATTAAAAAAAAAAAAAGAATGATCCAAGGAACATTTTCTTAAATTGAATCTTGACATATATATCGTTATCATCGTTATCACGGAAAGATACACATTTTAACTTTTAAAGTTGAATTTAAATGTTTTGTTTTGGTTACAAACAGCAAAGAAATCGCAGTACAGAATACATTCTTTAAATGAACGTCGTCAGTCGTAAACTGCTGAGTGATTTGCAGGATTTAAATTTAACGAAGCTTTCAAAGTTCCTTTTCTATAGTCCAGTCTAGTACTTGTAGAGAGACAGTCGGTTTACTAGTCCATTGCACTCACCAGAGGGGATCATTTTGATTCGTCTTTCAACTACAAACTCAGGCGATGTTCTCCCCCTTATATTGATTGGAAGACAGCTTGTTCTATTTCCGATATCCGTAGCCGGTGTGACACCAACCCTGGAGTTACTAAAACTGTCAAAACGAGGCGTCCACTTGACTGAACTTACAGAAACTAACGCTATAATAGAAGACACAACTTTCTCATTGCGAAATACGATCACAGGTGATAGGCAGCCGTTTTGGACATGTCAAAGTATCCCACCCCAACAACCCTACCCCAACTCGGGCGTCACCTTCCTGCATTTACTCATGCCCCCCATTACTGGCAGCTTGTTTCCGTTTTTTTTCTTCTTCTGTTGATTTCCGAAAGATTATTCTTTTCCATTAGCACGACCAATGTCGTACAATTTCCACTTAAATTTTTTTTTTTGAATCGTTGTATTGAAAAGTTATTGAAGAAACTATTACCCCAGAATAGTCATATTATATACCCACTTCTCGGCCTAGCAGTTTGATTATGTAACTCTACTATTTTGTGTTGCAATTTGAATGAAACTGAACACAACTCCGACCAAAAAAAAAATTACATCAGAATAAAAGGGTTTGTGTAGATTGATGCACACGGGGCATGCGCCTGCAGCTCTACCTTTCATCGTTACATCCAGGCCTCTACCTTTCATCGTTACATCCAGGCCTCTACCTTTCATCGTTACATCCAGGCCTCTACCTTTCATCGTTACATCCAGGCTGACATCAACTGAGACTGGCGAGCCTTTCAGTGCCCCAATGAACATCGATTGTACAAGGAACAAAGGAAGACAAGGTTACCTTAAAATTGATTTATGATATTGTGCGATCTTCGGACTCTAAATGAAAACACCGACCATTCTCATTCATGATCGGTTTAAAGTCTTTGATTATTATTATTATTATCGGCGTGATAAGAAAAATGTAGATCTTCAGCGCTTGGACACAAACATATTTATTTACAGCGACGACTAGGGGAAACCCAGTTTACCCCGTTGATCAATACTAACCTGAATGCAATGCTCCCTATAAGCTGCGTGGCTGCACACTCGTAGTAGATATTAGACCGACGACGCGCAGAAGTTTAGAAATACCACGCAGCAAATTTAAACAACAATAATATAATTATCTGTTTGTGGGATACAAAGATGGCACTAAATGTTGGTACTTAACAACTCCTCATGCAAGTTTGTTATTTTGCACACGGACCAAGGAACATTAGAGGACACATTGCTTGAGTTTGTTTCAGGATTTAAACTAAATGAAATTTTCAATGCCACTTTACTAAAGTTCTCGTGATATTTCACCGCATTTTAATCCGAAAATATAGCAAGAGTTGTATAGTCAGCTTTATTTCAATACATGTATTTATTAGATAAACTAGATCAATGTCACCTTTGAAATTTGAACCCAGATTTTCAATGTTTAGTGATTATTTAACAAAAACATGGGAAATTAATTCTAAATAAAAAATAAAAAATAGTTTGTTAATTAAAACATCTTAATCATTTTTTCTAGAAATGTCTTATATAGCTACCAACGTTAAAAAATAATACCCTTTAACAACTCTATTTATTAACTGCAATATTTCATCAATATTTAAACAAACTTCTTTAATTGCTTATTAGTAATTTTTACAATACAATTATTGATAAAACAACGTGGTAGATAGTCTGTGACTAATATATGAAGTTTACTAACACAACTGCTACACACACAATAGCTGTAATTGATGAATTTGTCGAATCATTAGAAACGAGTGATCATTAAGATCCGTAACGTGCCGACACGCACGTTCGTGTTCACCATGGAATTGATGTAACTGACAATGTGACAAGAGTGTTAGGTTTTGATAGATTGTCATTTGTTGAACTTAATCTTCGCAAATTAAAACCTTTCAAAAAAAAAAAAAAAACGATCAATTCTTGGCTCAACAGGTTAAGAACGTGAGGTCACCTTGACCGAGTTACTCAACAGGTTAATTCTGTAAGGACACCTTGACATGCTCAATAGGTTAATTCTGTAAGGACACCTTGACAGTTACTCAACAGGTTAATTCTGTAAGGACACCTTGACAGGCTCAATAGGTTAATTCTGTAAGGACACCTTGACAGTTACTCAACAGGTTAATTCTGTAAGGACACCTTGACAGGCTCAAAAGGTTAATTCTGTAAGGACACCTTGACAGGCTCAATAGGTTAATTCTGTAAGGACACCTTGACAGTTACTCAACAGGTTAATTCTGTAAAGTCACCTTGACAGTTACTCAACAGGTTAATTCTGTAAGGACATATTGACAGGCTCAATAGGTTAATTCTGTAAGGTCACCTTGACAGTTACTCAACAGGTTAATTCTGTAAGGTCACCTTGACAGTTACTCAACAGGTTAATTGTGTAAGGTCACCTTGACAGTTACTCAACAGGTTAATTCTGTAAGGACACATTGACAGGCTCAACAGGTTAATTCTGTAAGGTCACCTTTACAGTTACTCAACAGGTTAATTCTGTAAGGTCACCTTGACAGTTACTCAACAGGTTAATTCTGTAAGGACAACTTGACAGTTACTCCACAGGTTAATTTTGTAAGAGGACCTAGACTGATTTACTCAACGGGTTAATCCCGTGAGGTCACATTGATCGAGTCACTCCACATGTTAATCCTTTGCGGGAAACCTTGAAGGGCTACGCAACCAGTTAATTTTGTGCGGGCATCTTGACCTTGGTTACTGTTTTCACATGATCTCAATGTCATAGCGGTATTCCAGTTACTATCGGCTCTCAACTTTTGACGGTTTGTGACACACCGTCAAAACTCTTTTTAACCTTCAGCTCGGAGTTAATTTGTTTCATAAAGTATGATCTCCATAGGTATTTCTGAATCATCTCATAATCCCGTTACACTGTAGGCTACAAGAGTCTCTCATTACTGAGATAAAGTATCTCATACAAATCAGCGATAATTAAATATCTGTTGACAGTTAAATAACTCCTTTCCTCGCTAGTTGTTTATAAGTTTTTTGTCCCCTACTAAAATTAAATTATTACATAACGGTTCTATATATATATGTATATATAAATAACATTGATGAGATGGATTAAGACGCGGTTCATATTTCAATTTGTCGCCCCCCATCCCATTGGTTAGTGAACTGAAGGACAATGAAAATAGTGTGTCTATACTTTATTAAAAACATCAAGGACAACTCATTTTGGTATCTAATAATCGGGAAAGTGATAGTCTAATATATTTTTCACTTAGAATAAAAAAAAAGTTCCAGGAATTTCAAAAATAAGAATTAATTTTATTTGATAATTAAAAAAAAATTATTTGAAGGCTTTTTGAATTTCTTACAGTAACAAAAATTTATTTATTTTTTAAAAAAAGTTATTTCTGTGTGACACTCTTGTTTCCTTATAAAACTTCTTGTAACACCTTCATATGTACTGTAATCTTTATTAAATCTAATAAATATTTATTAAACATAAAAGTTAAAAAATGTTGATGTTAGCTAAGAGGTGATAATTTTCAATTTCAGTGTGTCGGACAATCCTGCTGTTTTTTTTTTTACTTAAGCTGTAGATGTATTTGTTCATTTTGTACAGGGCATTATTGCTAAAGACATTTATTCTTCATTATGACAATGACCATGTTTGCTACATAAACACGGCTTTATATATCTTTTATGAGTTTAATAAAAGAATATTTAGATTTAGATGAGTAAATCTCTTTTAGAGAACTTTTGTTTAACTTTTGCCAATGTCCCGACTTACAACATTTAAAACATCAAAATCTTACGCGGAAATCTTGTCCCACTAATCCGCTCATGCCGACAAGATGTCAGCGTTTCCAACAATTCTGCAGGAGTAACAGTTCTTGACACCCGAAGCGTGCTCCCGGGAATAATCCTGTTCAAATCTTCATTCCCAAGTACACGATAAAAATGGCAGCGTGAGAAATTGAGACCTGACATGTCCCCAAGCACCAGATCCGAATGATGGGAACAGCTTCGATTGGATCACGCCTTAAAGAGACAGAGTTTGAGTTGAGAACACTTTGAAAGATGACACCGGGGAAAAGTGCATGTACAGGTTTTAGTATTTCAGACACTGAAGCCAAAAATAAAATCTTGTAAAGCATAGACTTAGTGTTGTGATATAGCCAAACTGACATTCATTTCCGTAAGGATGTTTACACATTGGACACAATAAAATATCAGTTTAGAATTATTTTGGACACGAACAAATGTCACAAATAAGATGCAACAAGGAAGCGAGCTACAGTCGAGCGTAAGCAGAGTTTTACAACAAGAGGCTGAACTAATCAACATCTTGTTCTTGGAGGTGCAATAAATAAAGAGAAAAATTAACGATGTTTTACATCCTGTTAAAAAAAAAGTTAATAAAACGTGCCACGTGCAAACAAACTGAAGTAAAAGAAGCTTTAATTTAGAAAAGAATTCATAAGATGAAGCATTAAAAAAATGAAAGAAATCTCATTGTTCTGAAACCCACAAATCATTTCTCTCATCCTTCTTACACGTCCATACAACGGGCATTTTCTTAAAGGTTAATAGAGTTCACTTTGGTATTGCATAGATGAAGCTATGAGAGAGCATGTAAAATAAGACTTACAATGTGGAGGTGGGTTGGGGGTGGTGTCACTTGTATAATTTACTCGATTAAAAAGGCAGCCGATGATGAAGTCCTTACACTGTACTTCTCTCGCCAAAATTTTAAGTATTTGTTAAAAAGCTATATATTTAACTATACTATTTATTATGAAGATCTTAGAAACTAATTCATTTCTGACCAAATAAACACATATAATCACACCTACCTTTAATCTATTAATTTATTAAAAAATATGCATGCACTGTAACGTTAAGACCCCTGTTAGACATGTTGAGTTATTGATCTCTTGAATAATCACTTAACGTGTTTACCAGGTGACGTTTCTATAACTCCAATGCTAACATGATCATCACCCACACAATAATTTAATTATCAATTCGAGTTTAGTCTTGCATGTCCATTTAAATTGTCCTTACAACAAACTATCCAACTTGTCAAACTGACCCAACACATCTCACCTCCTGGCCTTGTCTGTTGGCCGAATCTCGTTCCTGGCATTCAAACATTCGTGTAATCTCTTGCTTGACGTGCCACACTTATTGGTGGGATCGATGGCCTTAAGTTGTTATCTGTGGGACATTGGGATGAACGGGGAGACAATCCAGAGATCTTCTCGCTTCCTTTATGCCCACCACTATAGAGGTGGGCGGGCCGTTAAAGATCTGATTTCAAATATTTCTAAAAGTTAACAACACGTTGCTATTGATTTTTTTTCATCTTACAAGTAGAAAATAGATCCATTTTATGCTTTATTTCATGAATTGAGCTATTTTTCATTATCATGGTTATATACAGCAATGTTATTGGACGACTTAGAAAAAAGCCCTATAAAAAGCAAGTTGACCTCCCAATTCAAATATTAGGATTGTAGATTTTGGGATTCACAAATGTGTACATTTAAAATTGAATCAAAATATTATTGGATATTTCTACTAGGCATTGCAAAGGATGAAATGGAAAAGTAGGTTGAAATTTTTTTTGTTACTCCATAGCGCAGTAGTGTTCATTTTGTGATGTGCGTTAACACTTTCTTGATATGCGTTGCATATGGGACGTGAATTTAGTATTTGCTACTGCTTTGTAGCGGTGGAATCTTTTTGTTTAACAGTTAAAGCAATGTCAAGAAGCCATCTTTTAAAATAAAGATTCTCGGGACTGACTTGTAAAATGTTCTTGTAGTCTACTAGTCTAATTGTAAATTCCTTGTCATCTATCTGTTTACTTCAAACAGATTTTCACAATCATTTCCTTAGGCTTTGGAATTAGTTCATTTTAAAGCATAAAAAGCAAATAATCTTTGAGCGTTTAATTTTAGCATTAATATTTCTTGAAGCAAGAGGTGTGCAATGAGTGTAAAATGTTTTTAACTCAACTTTGAAATGAAGCTAAAGAATGATAATTCTATTATTTTAAATATAAAAAAACAACATATCAATCGCAACGATTCCATTTGGGAGAACTTGAGGAGTTCAAAATGCATATTAATATTTATCAGATCCTAGCAAATGATGTCTTTATACTCTAAGATGAAAGAAAATGTTTCTTCGAAAAGAGAAATATTATTGTCTTCCAATAAAAGCGAATCAAAAGTTAATTTGATATTTATTACACAAGTACCCAAAGGGCATTTAGTACCAAGGACATATTCTGTCCTGAACTTGCCCTGTTGTTTTAAGTCCTTTAAAGTCATCATTAAACTATTTGTATACTGATTACATATTGAAAGCAATGATGAATTTATGTCACTTTTCATAAGAATAACTCCTTACTCAGTACCTTCAAGGCTGTAATTATCAAGAGTTCGTTACAGTTTTGTAAATGTTATAACTAACATGATTTAATAGATTCATTGGATAGACCTTCCAATAAATTACAGAGTTATAACATGTGACATATTGTTTTATAACGGATTCATTTCGTATAATTGTGTTAATCGATTGCAGAGCAACTTCAAACAGAAAATCGTTTCCTATACATTCGTATTTGTCACACAATACGATTAGAAATTTCACACTTTCAATGTCTCAGCGAAATTTTGAGGTACCCACATAGGTTATCTGAATTATTCCGTTGTTGGTTTGAATATGTTTCTATAACTGCGTAGCTATGTGTAGAGGAATAATTAGTTTTGCAGGCAGGAACAACAGATCAAAAGACACAACTAAATTAAAATAACTATAAATATTAGAGACTTTTTAAAAGCTATCGAAATTTAAAGGTATTTTTCTTTTCACTTCTAGGCTATTTGCTGAAAATTTTACCCTCAAAATTACACAAAACATAATAAAGCGAGATTAGGAGATAGACAGACAGGGAGAGAAAAAGAGAGAGAGAGAGAGAGAGAAATGGAGAGATAAAAACCGAGATAGTTAGAAATAGGCAATAGATTCAATTGATGATGTAAAGTTAGACCTATAATTGAAATATATATATATATATNTTACAATTAATATAGGCATATAGTAAGCTAGATAAGATACATGACTTTATAGAAGATAGTATAAGCTAAAAATACCTGATGTATAAATGTAACTTTTTATTGTTGCTTTTTTGTGTTGTTTTTTTTTTGTTTTTGCCTAACCTTTTAAATATAAAAACAAGCCCCAAGTCCATAGAGGCAGACAGGCACTAGACACTAATGTCCAGGCTCTGCTTTTAGCGATGGACCTTACATTTCAATTTACTCCTTAAAAGACGTTATTACTGACCATCAAAGAGCTGCTTCAGTTACTAAACACTCTATAAAAAATGATGGGAGAGATTGAAATTTTATTTTTTAAAGACATGAGTCTAGCTCTTACAGTAATGATAGGTCAGATGAAATCCTATTTAAGATATAAAAAAGAAAGCATTAAAAAAATTCCCTCTAAAATTTCAGTATTAGCTAAATAAAAAAATCAAGACACAAAAAGAGGTTCCTATACTCAAGCCAGTTAAAAAAGAACATACAAAAAGCCTCCGCCCGACGGTAATTAAATTCTTTAGATAATCTTCAAGTAGATGAGATCCAAGCAGATTTTCGTTTAGAGAACAATACAGCTACAAGAAATACTTAAAGAATATCTGTTTACATGAAAGAATTTTATTGGAACCCAAAGAGGGCAGTAGCATAATGTCATATTATTTTAAATTTTAATACAGTCTTCTAATAGTTATTTTTAAAAAGAAACGTTCCGGGACGTCTCTATAGTTAAAAAAAATCTTCGTCACTAGTGTTATTTCCAGGGCTAGCTCCTGGATTGAAATTTCTCTTGCCGTTCCATTACCCTTCTCTACAGTCATTTGAAAATGCTGCCATAATTTTGTTTAAAGAACGATAAACGGGAAAGGGTTATTAATACCAACTTAAGATAATGGCATTATGGGAACTTACAATCTATTCAAGAGAATTGGAGAGATACGTATTAATTTTAAACTTTAAGAAACACATTAGTGATAAGCACCTCTATTCTTCCAATTTTATCATGGACATGAATTAGATTTAGATTTTAATAGCACCCACTTATTGAATTTACACCTCATATTTCTCATGAAAAAAGATATCTACATTCCTATAATGATAATAATAAAGCATTCCTGTAAAATAAAATAAAATATTGCTTATTTAGTGCACTTATTTTAACTATAAATGTACAGAGGTTACGCCTAGACAGACAGTGAGCCTGTCATTCAGGCAACAAAGTCAGCCCAACACAGAAATAAGTGTAGGAATAGTAGGATGATCAGTGAAGTTCATGGTAGAACATCACAAATCCACATTAACTTACTTAAATATGAAAATGAAACGTCCCCAGTCGTCGTTTCAGCCAGTGGTTTGTCCAGAGGTCCTACCTCTCCCTTACACCGCGGTCTGTCCAGAGACGCTATCCCCCCTACACCGCTGAGGTTAGTTGAAAGACCTTACCCCCTACACCGCTAAGGTTAGTTGAAATACCTTTCCCCCTACACCGCTGAGGTTAGTTGAAAGACCATACCCCCTACATCGCTGAGGTTAGTTGTAAGACCTTACCCCCCTACACCGCTGAGGTTAGTTGAAAGACCTTACCCCCTACACCGCTGAGGTTAGTTGAAAGACCGTACCCCCCTACACCGCTGAGGTTAGTTGAAAGACCTTACCCCCCTACACCGCTGAGGTTAGTTGAAAGACCTTACCACCCTACACCGCTGAGGTTTGTCGAGAGACCTGTCGTCTCGACCGGCCTTACAAGAGCATCACGTCAAAAATACTATACATTATAGTTATAATAAATAAAAAGGTAAAAAACGAAGTTTTGACTATAAATTCCAACGCGCACTGTTCAAAATAAAATCTTGGAAAATACTGCGCCAAAAATAACTCGTTTTTAGCGTTCGCGTAAATTTGTTCAATATGGCAATGAGATTTAATTTTTCTCCTCTAGGGACCGGCTGTAGGAGTTTGAGGAACAAATCGACCTTTTATTATTATAGATAGTGTTTCAGCATTAAAAAGCTTTATAGCATTAAAACAAAAAATAAATGAATAAGTAATGATTTTAAAAAATATACGTACAGTTAATATGAAAAGAAAATGAGTTAAGGAAATAAATAATACCCCATCCCCCGAACATACTCAGCCCTTGGGGAAAAAAAAACCCAACAAATCCTTACAACACGACCGACTTACGTTAAAACTTATTGATTGGTGACGAGAAAACCTGCTGTGACCACAATGGTTTGAACTTCAATGCATCATCTTTGTGGGGAGACCTGATTTTTTTAGAATCTTTATTCATTTTTCAGAGATATCTGACGGGTAAAGTGGTGGGAATACCGAAACGTTTTTCAAGACAATCAAAACTAAGTCATTCGTCACCGCATTTTTTCCGATTGGCTTACACATGCTATAATTTTCCGCATCTCTCAGCAGCCGGCTTATGACTCAATCTCTCTTAAACAAATCCAATAACAAAATTGTCAAATACCTTTTTAATCGTTGAATAAACCATTATTAAGTCTGGGGAATGAAGCTGTCAAAATTTAGTTTACAAAAGATCAATATAAAAATTTTAAAAAGGTGGGGTTGGGGGTGGGGGAGGAGGGCTTTATCTTATTTTTTTAAAGTTTTAACTACCGATAGTTTTTATGTTTGATTGTGGGGGAAACAAACATGAATACAAAGAGAAAATAGAACTTTTCTACGAGAATTTAAAATTTACTTTGCATTTATCGATATAGACAGTAAGCCAATTTGCTTCATAAGCCAAACACCGCTAGCAAATTGTCCCCGAGGGACATCCACCGATCATCATCGGCGTCTGCACTTCCTCCTAGGACATAGGCCACCTACAAGAGACCTCCAGGCATCTCTATCCTGGACCAGTTTCACCAGGATATTCCATTCATGGCCAATTCTCTTGATGTCTGCCTCCAATTCTCGGCGCCAAGTATTTCTTGGGCGGCCTATGGATTCCATTTCAGGGCTTGAATTAATGTATTAGAAGCAGGTTTTCTTAGTGTATGACCGATCCACCTCCACTGCTTTTGAAGAATCTCTTCCTCAATGGGCTTCTGTTTTTTTCCGCTGCCACAGTTCCTGGTTGCTGATTTTGTCCGGCCAGTGAATTCTGAGAATCCTTCTAAGACAATTGTTATTGAAGGACTGGATTCTGGTCAGGTTTATAGCCGTTGTTCTCCAAGTCTCAGCTCCATATAGCATAAGCTAGAAATTTTGAGCGACACTATGAAAATGTCATGAAGAATTTGCAACGTCATATCCACTGCAATTTGAATAAATGAGAACAAGCCAGATTATTGAGTTAAACTCAGGAATGTGTTCACAGTAGACTCTACTGTATGTTTTCACACAAGATTGTTTCAATTCAACAAGGGCAAATTATTGCAACGCTTGAAATATTTGTCATGCTTACCGAACTTATTCTGAAGGGGACTTTGAAACCAAGAAAATCGAGGATTAATTTCAATGTTAGACCAAAATAATCCCAGACTCCGGCTTCTGATAACACATAGTGATTTCAATGCTGCTCTCGATTATTGTTTTTTTTTTTTTAAATTGCTCTCGGTTATTGGCCATCCCTTGTCTATGGCCATATTAGTTTTAATGAGCCAATTAAAGTTAAGCATGAGTCATTGACCACGTTATTAAATAAATTACAATCAACTCTAATGCTTGGTCCCTCTGTTTCGACGATGTTGTAGACTATTTTTGAGATAGCTGAGGGTTTTATTTGGACACTAAAAACTCTTAAATGTCATATAGCACGGGAGGGTGAGACAGTGTCATACATATTTTATCTTTAGAAGAAAGTTTTTTTTTCAAAAGAAATGAAACGGAAACTCGCTTTCAGAACACTTTTACTATCAAATGTGTTCATCCCAGAAAGGTTAAGGGGTGATAACTCCTAACATAATTTGAACTCTAACCTCTGCTTTCTGTCGAATTCTTTAGAAGTTACAAAGGGCTTTGAGTCTGTTAACCTCATGTAACCAAATGTTCCATGAGATAACGTGATGAACAAGATCAACTCCATTAGGTCAACAAGTTTTCCTATACGAAATCCCTTAACTAAACAGTCAGTGTTTAAAGAAGACTGAAACGGGCCACATCTCAGTGGTAAAGTATAAAAAAAAGCCTTAATATTTCTGAAATTTCCTTCATTTGTATGTAATGTTATGAAAACTATTCAAACACAGCTTCTTAAGTAAAAATAATTTAAGCTGGAGTTAATTCGTCTTGTTTTTAAAGGATATAAAGACATTTTTATTAGAGTTAATATCATTACCGAACTGCATCTGGCTTAGATTTCTCTATTTCTTGATCTATTTTTCTATACGTCTCTCCCTTTCTCTCTCTGTTCTTTTCTGTCTCTTTATGAACCATCGCCTCTCTCATTGCCTTCGAATCCATTTGTTTGAGTAAGGCGTGGAAGTTAAACTCGTTTTGAAAAGTCTTACGTCTAGAGTGATATTGATTTATGACGGTACATTTGACATACGCCATAAGTCATGTTTTACTTCCAGATCTTCCTACAGCCCATGTGCACACTTTTCAAACATTAAATTCGACCAGTGTGTTTAGTTTAACCCAAGTAAATACAAATATAATTTAAATTAAAATTTCCTAAACCGTTTCGCATACTAAATAGTAATATGTTGTAATTATTCAAAGTAAACTAATTTTTTAAAAAATACAGGGTTTTTTAGATTTATTCAACTAAAATCTAAGATTATCATGTTCAAACTAGTTTCACTTTAAAATCAGACTGATTGCTTGATTTAAACTTACCGTTAAATTATATCTGTAAATATTTTGTAAATACTTTGATTTAAACTTACCGTTAAATTATATCTGTAAATATTTTGTAAATACTCCGTTTTATTAAAAATAATTGGACAAATGCAATATGGCTTCTAAATTTCCCTTCAAAACAAAGCCATAAAAAGTAATAACCATTTTTAAAAAAAATCAAAGTGCAAATTTTTAATGCATCTTTAGGTTGGTTCCGTTGTAATATTCGTCTGGAATGAAGTGACATTGTCGTGTGCTTATCAAATTATAAACGATAAATGGAGAGAATCTCGTGATCCGTGAGTATTTAACGGGATTACGCAACAACGTCCTTGGATTCAGACGCCAACGCATTGCTTGAGGTTAGAATAACCACTGGGTGACTATAATGACCAATGTGTGACTATAATAACCACTGGGTGACTATAATGACAAATGTGTGACTATAATAACCACTGGGTGACTATAACGACCAATGTGTGACTATAATAACCACTGGGTGACTATAATGACCAATGTGTGATTATAATAACCACTGGGTGACTATAATGACCAATGTGTGCCTATAATAACCACTGGGTGACTATAATAACCAAAATGTTACTAAAATAATTACTGGGTGACTATAATGACCAATGTGTGACTATAATAACCACTGGGTGGCTATAATGACCAATGTGTGACTGACAGATCATTGGTTGAACTGGTAGATTGGACAACGCATTAATTTGAAACAGTTTCTTATTGTTAACTTCCTTTTCCGATATGTTTTTTTTCTTTAGTTTAATCAGGGCAGACTTAAGCTTTTAGTTTTTGAAAAAAGTTCTGTAATTTTGAGTAAAATCTGCTTAAGAAAGCAAGGAACTAATTTTACTTGCCCTTTAAAGCTAGTTCAAAAATTAATACTTGTTTCGTTATTTATTTCTTCCGCAGGATCAGAACGTAGTCATAGTGAATAAAACTGTGTCAAATATGAATCTTACCTCTTCTTAAAATCGATCACTTTGTAGAAACATCTATAAAATATTTTTGTTCTTTTTTCCTGACCTAAAATTATTTCCACCTTTCAGATTTTCTATTCACATCAACCATGATCTATATTTGATACAATTTGTTCTCATTTATTTTTGGGATGCTATACGACTTTCAATATTTTAAAATTAGTTTTACAAAAAAATCTTTTAACAAAATGAAACTGAAATTTTTCGAAAGATGATTTTTAAAATACTTTCCACCATATTCACTGAAAGGATTACGTACAAAAATTATTAATCATCTTATATCTTGATCTGGTAGGTGCTCTACGGCTGATTGTGATTTTATTTAAAGTCAGGGGAAATAACCATATAATACACTATAGTTTCAGTTTACTCTCCTCCCTTTGGTCGTTTTGATTTACAGAAATTGTTTCCTGAAGTAATCAAGCAATAAGGGTAAAATCAAAACTATTATTGAAAAAACTACTTTTCTCGAAAGTATTCAAGATGAGAAGTTTAATAACAAATAAGTTAATTTTTTATGCAGCATGTCAAAATGTACCCTATTTAAAAAAAACCAACAACAACAAACATTTTACTTTGTAAAATTTACAGACTTAAGTATAATTTATGACACTTTCATAGTTTTTAACACATTTAATAAATATATTGATTTTATAAATTCGAAAAAAATATGAGCTGAAAAAATCATAATAGACAGAAGTGTAACCAAAGTAAAATCTGTGTGTGTGTGTGTATGGATGTTGTTTGGGGGGGGGGGGTAAGGGTAATGAAAGAGCACAGCGGTGTAGTTTTTATGTTTCCCGCGGGAGTTTTATATAATCTCACAGGCGTCTCTCCTCCTTCATGTCTTTCAGTTGTGTGGCTTATAAAATAAAATACTATGCAAGTCTGTTATTCGCAACGTCTGAAAACTAGGGTTGCTGTTAGATTTAAAACATGTTCTTCATCACGTGGGGTTACGGAAATCTTAATTTGTCAAGTTTCAAGCCTGCTTAATAAAAAAAGATTCTAAGACAACCCACGCCCCCCCCCCCCATCACTCCTCATTCTTTTTTTTTGTAAAACATATTCCATGTCCTCATGATTAGAGATCTTATATGATCGTATCTGGGTGTACCTGGCCTCCTTTAAAACCATCACACACCCACAGGGAGCGCGTCCCCTAATTTAAAGACTTCCTGGTCTGCGAACTTAAGATATAGATGAATAGCATCGATCTCAATTATCTTTTCCCCATTAAAAATTATTTAAATATATCTATTTAAGTTGATGGGTGAAAATGCCCAAGAATCTATTGAGCCATCAGTTTTTTACTTATTCAAGTTATTCACGCTCGTAATTTATCCCTCTATTATTATTTCTGTTATCCCGACAAAAGCGTAACTTCAATAAAAGATCTAATGTCATATACTGCGTTTGACACCGTGCGACGTTCCGTTGAAGCCTCAACTTTATTTTGTTGTTCATCACTCCCTTGTCCGGAACGAAACTGAAAAAAAAAGAAAAAAAAAAGAAATCAGATAAAAGTCAGGACGCCTTTTTTAATTCTATGTTATTAGATTAAAAATGATTTTCAAAACAAAGGCTAAAGCACTAAAATTAAGAAAAATATAAAATAAAATAAACGGGGGCGGGGCCGTGGATGGTATTAAAATGTTATTGTCAAGTAATTTACTTCGACTCAGATCAAATTTACCCCCGGATATCATTTCATCTGTAGTCATTATCTATAACAATTCTTTTTTTTCCTCTTCTAAACTTTTGTTTAAAAAAAAATATATATTTCATGAAGTTGATACTTAACTGAGCCCGGCAAATCGTGTGCAGATAAACATGCGTCGTAGTTCAAGTAGGAAGGTGTGGAACGGTGTGCTCCTAGTGGAACGGTGTGCTCCTAGTGG
>MUZC01000007.1:9796-61332 GCA_002072015.1 Radix auricularia
AAAAGTCTCAGACATTAAAACAATATATGACATCTAAAAAGTCTCAGACATTAAAACAATGTATGACATCTAAAAAGTCTCAGACATTAAAACAATATATGACATCTAAAAAGTCTCAGACATTAAAACAATGTATGACATGTGAAAAGTCTCAAACTTTAAAACAATATAACCCTGTCATAAGACTTACCAGTACTTTCCTGGCACCATTTAGGTTTTTTTGTCTTATTTCAAACTGGGCCAACATCAACCAAATCTTGGCAAATGTGAATCTCTTGTGGGGTATGATGTCTAGACAAGCTTTATAAACTTCTCTGGTTCTTTCTGGGTCTTGTGCCTCCAGCTCTTCATACAGGGCATAGTTAATCCACAGGTAGATGTACCTGCGCCAATGCCTTTTTACCTGGTCAACAATTCATTCAAGTGTCATTAGAAATTTAACTCTTTTATCAATTCTTACAAATCTTGGTTTTAAACCCTGCTACTTTGTTTTAAAAACTGTATTCTAATATTTTAAATTATATTATATCAATTCATCTAGACCCAAAATACCTGAGTGCTATATGTTTCACATTAAGTTACAGTACCCTGGATCAAAACTAGTTTACTTCTTATCAATAATAGTAATACCTGAGATGGTGGAATGTTTGCTATTGCTCGCTCATACGTGTCTCTCACTTGTTCTAGGTTCCCATCAGACTCTAGCAGTCGCAGATAGTCAAACCAGGCATCATAATTCATAGGATTTGCTTTTACTTCCTAGGTTAAAGTTCATAATTATTGTAAGAGCACAAAGTTAGTAAAACTAGGATTACAGTTTTAAAAATTATCTCATTACAGGCAATCAAACTGAGGGAACTAAAATCATACTTAATCAAGTTAACTCATTCCCCCTTGAAGTTCTATGTGTGTAATACCCTATTTTCTGACAAAGGGGAATTAACTTCCTTTAACTTTTGATTCCTTTTGAAAAATATTTTTCGTTTCTTTAAAATATTGATTAATCCTAAAAATAATTAAATAAATATGTCAATAACTTTATTATGTTTAATAATAAAATAGAATTTGCAGTGAACAAATAAATTATAAGTATTGATAAAAGCAATTTTCTGCACCTCTGGTGCACACATGCCAGATATAAATGGTTCATACTAAAGCACAGATCAAATGAAAGTGAAACAAGATAAAAACCTGATTGTTTTTTTTACTAACTTTATGTAAGAATCACAACATTGACAGAAATCTTGAGGAGAGCAAGATTTTGAAGCTATTTTTAACTAAAAATGGGAGAGTGCATCACTATGTGCTGGGACATTTGGTCCCATGGGGGTGCGTGGGGGGTGTTTTATTTGTGTAAAAGAAGGGAAACTTACCTCCTCATACTTAAATCTTCTCTTACTGACTATGACATCCTCAATAGCAGCTCTACTTCCAAATTTTTTCTCATGCACTGTATAATGCTTGTAAACTTCTTCACAGCGCTCTTTAGGCAGATGATCTAAGGCGTATTTATAAATGACTCGAGCTCTCTCATGCTGAATTAGATTAAAAATAAGTATTTATCAGTAGACACTCTTTTCAACAGTAACAGTTATGATTGGGGTAATAGCAATATAGATTTTTTTCTCAACTTACATGGGTGATAAAAAATACAATTTTGATTTCTGATAAAAAATATTTATAAACTAATACTAACCTCTCTCTGGGCCTCTTCAAATTTAGCAAATGCCACCAGAAGTTGCTCACTTATATTATCCTCTCCAAAGAACTCAACTGCTCTCTCATAGATGGATCTTGCACTGTTGATATAGCCATTCTTCTCCTCAAATCTGGCATATTTTATCCAGTTTTTGACTTCAGGATGCACAAGGACAAGTGAATTTGGTCAAGGAAAAGCTCACATAAAATACTATGAGTAGAGTTTGATATGCTCCAATAAACATGAGAGAAAATTTTTGAAAATATAGTGCAGATATAATGAACAAATGTACGATTATGACCATATATTTACAAATCTTCTCTTTTCTTTATTACAATCGTTAAACAGTTATGACCTAGTAAATAAGTCCATGAATTGTTTTCAAAAGGATATATTTCTCATAAATAGCTCTTGCCCTGTCAAGTTCCTTGTAACGGAGCTCAAAGTTAATGTATGAATGCCATGCTTGCTCTTCTGGTTCCCATTCCATCCAACGTTCAAAAACTTGCCTGGCTCCTTATTATAATAAGAAAAGAGATGCTAGATACATTATGATAAATGAGTCAAAGATTTTTTAAATTATCTAAATAGATGATAATTTGCTGTGGTTATTTTTTAAAAAGAATTCTTTTCAAAATTAAATTTTTTTAAAGTTAACGGAAGATATTTTTTTTACATTTACACAAAAATCAGCAATCATATATTATAAAATCTTATTTCCTTAATAACATATTGATTTTAAGAAATAATTTTCACCCAATTTAACAAACATGATTCACTTAAGATTAATAAAATTCTAAAATATAATTTATGTTAAAATATTTTTTATATAAACTGGGCTTAACAAGTATGCTAATAGTTCAAGTAGATATAAGCAAAGATCTTTAAAAAAAATTAGCCTATAAAAACAATTTTTTAAAATAAACCATTGATGAATTAAATTGATTCCCAATGTTCAATTTTTGACTGAGCTACACACCTGCAATATTCCCAAGCATCTCCTCCATGTATGTATATTTATACCAAAACTGATTGGCCCTTGGGAGCACCATGACAGCTCTGTTCCATATATTGCGAGCATGGTTAATTTGACGGCATCTAAATAAAATAAAAAATTGTTATGCAAGGCTGATGGTTTTTTTTTTTAATTAAAAAAATAAATAAATTCTATTTACACAAGTTTAAATTGTATAAGTTACTTCTATCCAAAAGTCCATACCTCATTTCCATTTCAGCATATTTGAGCCACACTGTAATGTTCCTATGATCCACATCTAAAGTTCGCTCCCAGATCGATCTTGCTCTAGAAGTCAAAATTTTTAAAAATCTAATCAGAGATTACTTTCAGACATTAAAAAAAATCTTTAAAACTGTTGTTTTTTTAAATAAAAATTGTTCTATACGCATGAATATTTTAACAGAAATAAGACAAGGTAATTGCTACCAAAAAAATATGTGATACCTTTGAATTTCTTTTTGGCTTTCTTCCCACTGAGCATATTTTATCCAATTGGTCATAACTGAACGATTTTTTCGAATATTGTCTTCAAACATCTGTAATATTTTTAAGTAAACTTTTCACATACAGTTTAAATGTATTTTCACAGCAAAAGAAGCGTTTGAAAGACTGGTTTTCATTTTCGCTTATACGTTTGTTTACAAACATGGATATTCAACAAGCTCATTTGTTTATCGATCTAATATTATTTTAAATACTACGATGATGAGCAAGTAAAGCGTATTGTCTTTATGATGATTCAGATAGTAAATTTAAATTGCCGGTGAATCATATGCCTAGTGCTAGTAGTTGCAGTGAAATAGGCTATGAAAATTTTGGATAAAAATCTAGCATTTTACGACTTAGAATGAGTTGGGGTTTTTTTTTAAAATGTGGTGTTTTTTTTTTAATAGATTTATTTTGACTTAAATAATACCATAATATATTATGAAAATAAAGTCATGAGTCTCTGTTGCCTTAAAGTATCATTTGTTTCCCTTTAATTCAATACCAAGTACATCACTATCGGTTAATTAATAAAAAAAGTTATTAACATTTAAAGATTGCATGGTAGCCTAAAACAAATTTCCAAAATAGATAATTCCAGCAGAATTAGGAAAATAAATCTGGAGAAAAGGAATTAAGGCTAATTAAAATCTTAAATATTTTGGACTTTGCTGTTATTTTGAAGAATTTTTATATTACATTTCTAATTAAGTTATTATTTTTGGATTTCATTATATTACCTTACGTTTCCTCATACGATAATCTGCAAGTTCGTCTGGATCTGAGATCTTTTGTTTTGGAGGCTTATTTGCAAAAATAAAACAGATAATTAGCATGGATAAAAATGAGTTTGATTAATTCCAAATTTATGGAAAATATGACAAATAAAAATCTATAAATAAAATCATTTGTTAAACTTAATATCTTACCGGAGGTACCAGCTCAAGTTCTCTTTCTTTTGCTTCACGTAGCAATTGCTCAGCAGTGATCTGAACTGGAGCTGCCATTTTGTTTTTGACCTAACAGACAGAAGGAAAAAAAAGATAAACAATTTGAGAGTAACTAACTTGTATTCTGGATGGTTAGCATAATGTATTAAACTGGAAAGTTGGCAATTGAAATAAGCCGCTAAAACCTGAGATTGATATGGGTAACAGAAACAAGTGAAAAGCAAAATCTGAAAACAATAAAATTCATTATCTTGTTGGGAAAACAGGAGAGAGTAAAATTTAAAGCCAATATGATCCTACAATAGATACATTTTAATTTTTAATGTATGTGTACAGATAAATTAAAGTAAATTTTTAAGTACTTAAGTTATGTATTGCCAATGTATAACTTATCCTAAAGAAAAGAGGTTGATAATTTTTGGAACAAGCTATAAACAAGAGACATGCCATCGCAAAGTCCCAAGGCTAGTTGTTGATACTCTGTAATTATGCCAAATGACAATTTGGGCTGGGCACATCATAAATTTAAGACTTTTTAAATCTTTTGACTACTGGCTATTGCTTAGAGACTATTTTCTTTTAATCTACCACATAAGCTTTGGCTAGCCAAAAAATTATATTTTTTTTCATTTTAATACTGTTTGTGTGATTGTGTATATAACCGCTTTTTCTTCTCCACAAAGTTCCAGTAATAATGTTATTTTTTTATCTTATCTGTTACAAACCTTCCATCTATAGAGAAGATTATCCTGCCCTATGCTTATCCCTGCTCTGTGTCTAGTTTTGCATTTTTATTAGAGTTTTAAATGTTGATAAAGTGTTAGTTTCTTCAGGCAATCCATTCCAAGTCCGAATTCCGGACAGGAAGAATGAGAATTTGTATGTGTTTGTTCTTACTAATCTTACATATGACATATGGAACAAGAAAAGTTTTTTTTTCATATGTCTATCTGTGTCTGAGGGTTGTATTTCCAAGTTAGAATTAAATTATGTATTTTGTCAGTTCTTTTTTCTTCTATCCTCTAGTGTTGAAGTTAAAGGATTTAATGGTTAAACTAATGGTGTTATTCTTGTCAGTTTAGAATATTCTCCAGTAATGAATCTGGCAGCTCTTTTTAAAATTTGTTCTAGTTTATCAATAAATTAAATGTTTTCTTTGGTTAATGTTTCCATTAGAACTTTCTCAGGACTTGGTAGACCTAGCAGTAGCAGCGCCCATCTCCTCTCCAGGTCAGCGGATTACTTTTTAAACAATAGTCATTTATCAACATTTTTATTGGGGATTTTAAGTGGGCTAGATCACATGCCCCTCAGCTTGTGAGACGAGCGACTTCACTATCCAGCCGGTGTATGGGTTCCATACACCGGCTTTCATTTGTGTATAGTATGTCCATTGAAAAAGGCTCTTTGCCAAAACGTTCCTTGTTCTGTTACAGTTACGTCCTTTCAGGCTAACCCTTACCCTGTTTGCGTCTTTTCCATGTCCATTTTCTTTTCTATAATTATAAGCCTGATTGCAGTCTCACCCCTAATATTCAATTCTAGTACAGGTCTCACCAAAGTGTGGCTTTAGTGCCACCTATCACTAATGCCAAGTGTGCATTCTGTTAATTTCTTTATTGGAAGACAGAAGTGGGTCTGTCTTTTCATAGCAACTAATTTAATTTAAAGACAAAAACTATTATTTTTTAAAAAAAAAACATATCGGTAATTGGTGAATTACATAAAACAAACTCAAACAACTCAAAATTATGGTTACACGATATGATTTACCTTTGCCACCCTCGGCATTTTGATCTTTCCATCATTTGTTGTCTCCATCTTGAAAGATGATATTCCACCCTGTGAATTTGAGAAAAAACGTTGCCTCTACTGTCCCTACAATTTAATATTGTTTCTTATTTCATAAAACATTGAGAGGCGATGTTCCGTGTACCCAAAAATACCCCTGTCAAATTGCATAGACGTTATCCAATTATGTCTGCTGTAAACATAAGCATGCACAGTTAAACGCTCGGAGTTGAAAATTAAAATAGATGATCACACTATACTGTATAGTATACACATGGTGTAATAAATCTTCTAAAACTAAAAGGGGCGTCAGTAATATCATATAAGTTATATGTTGTGTTCTCCTATTCCTTTTTTTTTTTTTAATTTTTTTTTTATTTGAGAAGTTAAAAATGCCCGGTGGAACAGTGATGAACTCTATAAATAATAGGAAACGGATTTTATATATTTTTTATTTAATAAATAGCGTGTGCGAAAATTGTAAGGTCTAAATAGTTCTCCGATGTTTTATGGGTTTTAAAAAAAATCATTTTAGCTTTTACGATTAGAACAAAAATATTATTGGCTCTATAGATTTCAAATATCTTTGACCTGGGACCTACTTTTTTTTTTTTATTCCTTTAAATCATTGGTTCCCAACCTTTTATGGGTGGTGACCCCTTTTTATAAAAGCCATATGACCCACGATCCCCATGACATTTTAATAAGTCATTTCAATTAAATTTTAAACAACTTAAAGCAAATTTTTTTAGTTTACAGAAAACCGCTGCTTTAGATTTTGCACTCCTACTCCTATTGTCAGCGGAACAGAAAATGTGTTCAAGTGTTAGGGTTGAGGGGTGGGTGGAGTGTGGAATGTTTATTGAACCGATTAAATTTACTCTGCATTTATAACTCCTTGTCACTTTAAAAATGACTGAGATGGAAACACAATTTTATTTAACAAGATAAATTTTTAAAGTCGATGGTACCGGTAGGCTACTTAAAAAATTGGTTTTAATACTGCAAGTACATTTTGACTTTGACTTCTATCTTTATTACATCCAGTCAAGATGAAAAGAAAGTGTTCATGAATTTGAGAGTGAGTATACTTGTGCGAATGGTTTGAAATTGATATGTTGGTTTTTTTTTTTTTGTTTTTTTTTTAAATTAAGATACATGTTTCAATATTTTACTACCAGCAATTAGCCGATGAATTTTTAAAATTATATATATAATTCGCCAGAAATCAGGATAAGCACAAGACGACGCGAGCAAGCAAGCATGACGAATGAGCCTCGCAAGGACCTAGCAATCACAGTTTATGATTGGCAAGCAAGGGTGGTGCAGAGGGATGCTGTAGCTCAACCGCAGTGCACATGTCTCGAGACCAACAATACGTCTTGTGTTCACTCGCATTTTTCAAATTTCTTTATGCTGTTATTTGTGTCCGCCCACCCCTTTCTTTGCACCCCTATCTGTGAGCAAGTCGGCGTATGCTACGCCGCGGGTCCTATATAATGATATATTTTTTTTAGTTATGCGCCAGCCTGACAAAAAAACGAAAGTATTTATAAAAACCTTCGTCGGCGAACAAATAAAAACATAAACTAATATAGAGGTACGAAAATAAAGCAAAACTTAGCTACAGTGTTAATTCCAGGAGTACATCAATGAGAAAGACAAGGAAAAGAGTAAAACTGAGGTTTATAAAGACTAAGGGTAGAGTGGGTGCAGTGGCGCAGCTATTGGAGGGGTCCAGATTCCCTCCGGACTCCACTTGAGGGGGCCCAAATTAGTTTCAGAAAATTTGTTTACATTAAATAATACGCCACCGCTATTTATATAGAGCCCCAAAAGGAGGTTAACCCCTTGGGCCCCAAACCCCTACAAATTCCTAGCTACGCAAGTGAGTGGGTGGGTCGAAGTGTTAACTTGTCATCGAGAATAACGCATTCATCCCATGTGGTGTAAAGGTCCTATGGTCGTGTTAGTGCAGTGCAGGAGAAAATAGAGGTGATGATAGACACGTTGTCATACCCATTGATGAGCCTTAAGACATTATATTGTTTATCTTTCGTAATAGATCCACCTTTCAATCAAGCAAGGCGCCTCTCCGCGATCAAAAGAATGTAGCTGCCTTTTTTCATGAACATCTCCTTAAGGGAGAACAAGTCTGTTCTGTTTGAGTAACGAAGTGGCAAGTCTTGCAACGATGGTGGCTCCGTGGTTTTATACCTTAATGGCGGGGTGGGGGTTAATACGTGGCTGTGTAAAATCCTGAACACGATAAGGGTGGGGACGAGAAGACGCCCGCAAGGAGAATGGCGCGGGTTTATTTTCCTCCAAAGAATATTTTTTTACCTTAGACTTTGTCTGGGTGATAAGGATAATGAGTTTACTCCAGTCATAATTGTCACTGGAAAGTGAATCAAAGGCGTCGACACGCAAGGCAGGATTTAGACTTGATGAGTCCCTAAGCTATTTGAGATATGGGGCACTTCATAAGTCAAGATATTACATGTCACTGCCAAATATGATTTTCGGATTCCTAGAGGTTTTAAATGAAATATAATTAAGACGTTAAGATGTGAAATAATCTTTTTCTGAATATCATTTTTTAAAATCATAATAAATCCACGCAAAATCTGATAAAAAGAGACAAAAGTTATATTAAAATGCACAATTTACGAAGGCTTGCAATCTAATTTATTGGAAAGCTTTTAAAGGATTGCAGAATTATATAAATCCCAATAATTACTCATAAAACGTAAAAAGGTTTTATATGTTGTTTGACATTACTGATAAAAACTATTAGAGTTACACAAATTTAAAAGGTTTTGATAAATTAAATAGAAAATTATGACTTACTTTAAAAAAGTGCTAATAGTTAATGCTTAAATATCTACTTATTTTCTAATCATTTTATCTCTCTTCTATTTATCAGTAATGTCAAACAACATATAAAACCTTTTTACGTTTTATGAGTAATTATTGGGACCGAAAAAAACATATTATTTAGATGTAATTTTAACTGACTTCAGTTAACTAGTAAAGCAACAAAAAAAAATAAATTATTTAACAATTACTCAAATTTTCTAAATAAAAACAAATCCAACGCGCTGGTGTTTTCAACGCACAATTCTATACATTTTCCACTTTCTCTTAAAAGTTGCACATCTCCAACTTCAGCCTTGTTGCTCTATAGGGGAAGGGGAGAGAGGGGCAAAGTTCTGTTTTATGTTGGAGCAGTCGAGCATACAATTATTTAATCTTACCTAACTTGGAAAGCCTGGATAGATGTTGCTGATCTTTCAGTGGAAACCAGCCCAGTGCTTCCAGCATGCTGCCATCACTGATAGCCAAAGTGAGCTGCCCATTGTATAAGAGAAGAGGTGGAGTTTTGTTTGCCCCTTAAATAAACTATATTTTTTAAACTAAAATACGCGTCACTGACTTTTTTAATTTCTGCCTAATTTTGCACACAAATACATTATTGTTGAAGTTGAAGTCCTATGCCCTAACACTTTAAATAGTTAATTCGCATCAAAACTTTTAAATTACATAAATATTTTATACTTTTTTTTTTTAATTTGAGAGTTTGTTCAAAATATGAAGAATTTTTTTTTTCAATGCAAATAAAATGTTCATGTTTCTTGCAATTTAATAAAAATAAAATATATGCAACAATCAAAATGTTAATTTTGTGTCTAACAGGTAAGTAGAAGTCTTTAAAAGAATAAAATTGTATACATGAAACTACAACTTATAAGATTCCATATAGACTAAAATTAAACAATAGCATGATGATATTAGCCATATAATTAGAAGATATTCAGTAACAATAGAATTTTAGCCAGTCATTTTCTGGATAAATAGCTTGTTAATAAATCTCACAATGTCGACAAACATGAACTTTGAGATAGCCAACTAAATATGCCTCTTTGGCAATGGAAGGAATGCTGAATTCTGCTAGAGAATATGTTCTCTTGTGATAGTACCTGTAAGAATCAGATGATCATTATCCTGTTAGTTTCTAAATATACTTTAAGTTATCATTTGTATTACATGTGATTTTATTTTTGTTTATTTAATTAAAAATATTACAGGCATTTGAAAAGTTAATAAAAATTAGCTGATAGTAATTTTCATATTTTTGTGTGTGATGCTGTTATATATATAATAAAAATAACGAAAGTTAAAAGTAGTCAATTATATTTTTATTCATTATTTTTAATGTAAGTTAGTAAGTTATCAAATAAAACACACACACACACACATTTAATAAATTTAAAACAAAGCTCTACAATAATTCAATCGACAATACTGGATCCATGTCAACAGAATAATTATTGTCCGATAAGACTCCAGGCCGGATGAGGTTAGCTGTTCTGGCAATGTCCGATATGACTCCAGGCCGGATGAGGTTAGCTGTTCTGGCAATGTCCGATATGACTCCAGGCCGGATGAGGTTAGCTGTTCTGGCAATATCCGATATGACTCCAGGCCGGATGAGGTTAGCTGTTCTGGCAATGTCCGATTCTCGGGTCAATTCAGATGATGTTTCAGTTACACTGTTAACTAAACTGTTGTGCTGAGTTAATTTCTGGGTCACTGGTGGAAAATTGTGGGAAACAGGGGTGAAATTGGTCAGCATGTAACCTTTGTGTATTTGATGTTCCTTGACTGAACAGGTCCCTGGAGACAGAGTAGCTGTTTGAAGCACTGAAGTATTGTCACTTGTCAGAGTTGTGGAGAAAGACTTTGGCATAGGATCAACTACAGGTTTAGAAATTGGTTCTGAAATAAATACATTTTTCAAAATCAACAATTAATTTATTTTCAATAAAATCTGTTGATTTTAAGACAGATCTAAAAATTGTGTAAAAAATTATAAAGGAAGATCCACCCCCTACTACTAAGTGATATTTAGTAAATGGAAAAGATGTAAATAGGGTAAGGGATATTTAGCTATGTAAATAATAAAGAAATAACAAAATATAGAACAAATTAGTTAATATTAAAATGTATTAACAAACATACAAACAAGTATATTCTAATTATATATACATGTACCTGTAATATATGCATACACATAAATAGCATCATACCTGTCACATGTCCAGTATTTAGGTTATCTTTACTAGATTTACATTGGAGTCTAATCTGATCAGTGTCTGTTCGAACATGTTCAGAGTAAGGACATGATGAACTCATTCCTGTGTGTTCAGTGATGCGTTCTTTCAATGATGAGCGTGTAGTAAATTCCTTCTCACAACCTTGATTACTAAACACAAATTTCTCACCTACGTGAGATAATTTAAATCAGTTTAATAATACCAGTTTAAAACTAATACATTTTTATTAACACACACACACAAAAAAAGGGAATAGTAAAACTGACCAATGATTGAAATCCTTCCTCTGCTCATTATTGATTGCTGTTATGTTAAACATTAAAAGATACTCTATTTTTCAAATATGACTGGTAAAATGAGATCATACCTTGTTCAGCTACAACGCTCTTTGCGTCTCTTCTTGCTTTACATTTGTGTCCATATGGATTTTTGTAGGTTTTCCCACAATAAGAGCATAATTTACTGAACCCAGCATGCTGCGCCTTGTGTCCTTTTAAAGATAAGGGTGTTGTATATTCCTTAGCACAGCCTTCCACATCACAAGTAAATTTTTGACCTAGAGACAAAATATTTAAAGTCCTGAACATTATGATTATAAACATAGAATGTCTTTCAATCTTCTCAAATACAAGTTGTGGAACTTTTATCTTTATCTTTATCTTAGATATACCAGATGCTCCTTCTATGCAGAAGATAATTGCGTCCACAGACCATGAGAGATGATCTGTTGGCAAGTGATGCAGCGGTCACATGCCACGGCTATAGGGGTTCCACGCATTACCCCAGCCGCCTAACTATTGTCTAGTTAGGTACCCATTCGGAGCTGGGTGACTCGGGGACTCCTCAGGCCCCGAGAACAAATCCTCACTTTCGTGTGGATTCGAACTCGTGACCATCAGTGTGACAGAGCGCTACCTCTCGACCACCACGTCCCACGTTTTAAAGGTAAAAAGGTGTCCAATCTTTTATTATAGTTTTAAAATGTATCACTAAAATAAGTGAACAAAATGTGGGTGAGACTGTGAGACTGCAATCAGGCTTTTTCTTTTAGTGATTAGTAAATGTAAACAGGTAAACAGAGTATAAGTTAGCCTGAAAGGACAACAAAACAGCGAATGTTTCGGCAAAGAGCCCTCATCAACGAACAAACGATACACAAATAAAACAAATATAAAGAAATGAAAAATAATTTTAGGTAAAAATAGTATTAAACTCAAGACAGTGTTTTGGATACTAACTATTCTTATCCTAAAAGATGAAGTCAGTATGACAATAATAATATAAATGCATTTTACGCAATTTTAAAAATTTCATAACCAGTTGATCACAATATGGAAAATCCTTACGGGACTGAGGCGGAATTTTATTGAAAACCCTCTGGGGCTTTAAGAGTTAATATTTCAAAGGAACTTTGTAAAGTTAGTTTCAATGTGCTCTAATCAATCTGCAAGTAGTAATTATAATACAATCAGACCCTGCTGAGTCAAACTCAAAGGGACCCATACAAAATTATTTAGGAGTTTTCGAGTTAGGATAAATCCTCTAAAATGCGCAGGTAAATCAAGGAATTTTGGCTGGGACCTAACAATTAAATCAATATAGGGAGGTTTTCAACTTAACGAGGTTTAAGTATGTTAATTTGAATCAAGGTGTATTAAATTAGCCACAACACCAATCATCTGACCTCACAACAGTTTGTGGGTTAAAAATTTCTGAAAACATTCTTCAAAATGTTCGCTAATCAGTCCAATAATTTTTTTACATCTTTTACAACATTTGACCAAAGATTACCTGAATGTTTTCTCATGTGCCCTTTATACCCTGTGTGTGTGGCAAACTTAAGACCACAATCAGTACATGAGAATGGCTTCTCTTTAGTATGTGAAGGAAGATGGCGTCTCAATTCTGAGCTGCTTATGAAGCCTTTCTCACAAAAACTGCATTGGTGTGGCCACTCTCCTATTGAAAATAAAAACATCACATGGCCACTCTCCTATTGAAAATAAAAACATCACATGGCCACTCTCCTATTGAAAATAAAAACATCCCATGAAAAGATCAACTTTATGGAATGACTCTAATGTTAAGATCTTTGATTCAATGATTGATCATTGATTCCTAATTTTAACTTATTTAACTATTTACTTACAAAAATAAATAATGTAGTAAATAAACCATTTACAATAATGCGTAAATTTGGTTGCAACATTTGAGAGCACCAACCTATTCCATGCCTTTGCAATATGTGACACTTAAGTCCATTGATTGTTCCGTAACGCAGACCACAGTGTGAGCATTCATGGGGCTTTTCTTGACGGTGAATCAACATGTGTCGTTTTAGATGATTTTGGTGGAACTTCTTACCACACACCGGACAGACATAATCTGAAATGCAGTCTCTGTGGTATTAGGTATAAACTTTTGTATAGAATTATTAGGTTTAAATATTTTTTATGCCTGAATTTCTTTCATTCTGATTATGACTTTAAAAAATGCTTAAACTTTATGTTTAAGAAACATAATTTTAGGCAGACAAAAGTTAAAAAGTGAAACAAAATAAAGACAGCTTTTGTTGCACATCAATATATGATGGAAAAGATTTTATGGACTATTATAATTCGGTTTCATTTTGCTATAAACTTGAGGGTTATGGAAGTAAATTTCTAATCATTTTACAAGTTAAATAGTATTTATTAAATACATCATGCATTTCATTTTTCATCTTTAGATGAAATCTAATATATTTTTAAAAAATTAATGGAAAAATATATGTTGAAAAAATCTTTAAACTAAATTTAATATGAATTTTAAACAGACCTGATTTTTCAGAATGCTGTGACTGGTGATTGGTCAGGTTGCACTCCAGGCGAAACACCATATCACATTGTGAGCATTTAAGAGGTCGGTCTGCTGCTACTGACTCTAGAGACATTACATGGCGGTAAACATGTTTTTTAACATGAAAGAATGAAGAGGCAA
This sequence comes from Radix auricularia, assembly GCA_002072015.1. NCBI lineage: Eukaryota > Metazoa > Mollusca > Gastropoda > Lymnaeidae > Radix > Radix auricularia. The sequence goes on from MUZC01000007.1 coordinate 23,837, forward strand.
ATTTTTTATCACAGGAATCCCAAGGACAATGATACTGGCCACCTGTAACAAAGGCACTTAGAAAATTCAGTTCAAATTATTATTTAAACTTAAACTTAATATTTTTTTTGTATCTATGTGAAAATTCATTAAAAATAATATTTTTTCCACATTCAACAAGAAATTTCTAAAAATAGATTTCATAATGTGACAACAAGATTATCATTTTACTTACAGGAGGACACAGGCTCCATTAACATTCTGCTCCACCATGTAGCCACCCCATTTCTACTTGCATCACGTAATTTTTCAATAGACAGTTTTATCTAACATTTGAAAGGTCGGCTTAGCTACAGACAAGGTGTAAGACATTGAGAGGTCAATAAGGCAGACAGTTTTATCCAACATTTAAAAGGTCGGCTTAGCTACAGACAAGGTGTAAGACATTGAGAGATCACTAAGGCATTTCCCCCTGATAAAAATGGTCAAGTTATGTACTTAAACAGTCACCTCAGGTGCAGGGGAGATATTGTGTTTTAGAGATATGCCTATAAGATAATCGATGGTATTTCATAATTACTGCAGCCATTGTATTTCATTTTTTATTGCCACTTTAATCATTGTCTGTAATCTGTTCCTGTGATCATACTCGTTCAGCCATTGTTTGCTAAACGCTTATCGTTGCACAGGTTCATGCACAATCACTAGTGCATTCAATTTCCCCTGGGGAAACACTAAACTAATACTCCACAACAGGGGCATTGTCTAGAGCCCCAGGGATCATACATTTTAATTAAAAAAGTATACAATTTTTAACATTGATGTTACCAAAATGCTTTTTTCCATGTTTTGATTTTTGTAGTAGACTTGAAAACTTTTCTTTACATCCAGCTACTTCACAACTGGTGTCAGTCAACACATAGTGGTTCAAGAAGTGATCAAAAAAATCTTTATGTTTAAGGAATTCTGCTTTGCAGCCTTGTTCTTCACACTGATAACCTTTACTTTTTAAGAGCTCTAAATTGTCTGAAATCAAAGGGGAAAAAATAAAGTCATTATTTTTTAATTTTCAAAAAACTAATTTTTATGATATTGCACATGTGTACAGTGTACATGATTAAATTTTACCTCAAAATAGATAAAAATAAAAAAGTTTTAAAGGGTGGCAAAAATAAACACCATTTTTATTTTATTATAAAATTCTAATGCCGAAGATGACGTTACTAACCTTGGTTTGCATTAAATAACTAAAAATTTAAGGGTAAACATTTTTTGGTTAAATCAACCATTTAAAATGTGGTTGATAAAATGAAAGACCATTAGTAAGTACAATCAGACAAGACAAACCCAAATCTTGACTTACTAACCTGAATTTTCAGTTCCATGAATCTTAGTGTGAGTCTTAAGCCCATTACTACTGGCAAAGACAAGATCACAGACATTGCATACAAAGTCCCCACCAAATTTGGCTTTCAAACATCGACTGTGAGCAAGAATATGTTGTTTGAGTGTTCCCATGACTTTGAAAATGCTGGAACAGTTTCTCCAGGGACATTTCATTTTTCCATCTAAAAAGATATGTCGTCTTTTCTTGGTGGTTAAATAAAGCTAGATTTAAACAAAGCATTACAAATTGTAAAACTCTCAATAAATCCATTTCCATTAGCCTATACTTTATAGACACTCTTTCTATGCAGAAGATTAAGGCTATTGTCTAGATTTGCATATTAATATGTTAATTGCACAATATTGTTGGCATTTCAAACACTGTTACTGTAATATGAATAAAATAGAGAAATCAAACATTTTATTAAACATACCCTTGGACAAATATAAGAGTGTCAGTGACTCCCCTTTGAATTATGATTTGGACCAATGTAAAAATTGTATGTGCCTTTCATGATTGTATGCTAAGACTTGTAAAAACTATGAGATTACAATTATAATGTAAAAGGCATATATAAAAGGGTTGAGACACATTTGCCAACCTATGACAAAAAACAGCAAAAGAGTAGGGTAACAACCATGAGTAGTAGTTAATTTTTAAAAATATATTTTCAATCAGAGTAAGCATTAGTCGAGAATATAATTTTTAATTCTTAGTATATAAATAGTATTTAAATCTTCAAATGAAACTATATGGAGCAAGATTGCAAGAATGTTAAAAAACTAGTTTTTACCAAAATGTATTTTGCTGTGTTTTGCCAGCTGTAGCTGATCATCAAATGTTTGCAAGCAGCCATCCACATCACAGGTTGATCGTTTTTTACAGTGATTCCAAAGATGGTTGTCCAGGCTTTTATGAAGGAAAAATGTTTCTTCACACCCATCAACTATACATTTGAGAGGTGGATTTGCTGAGGAAACAATAAAGGAATTTAAATTTTAAAACTCAAAACCAGATAAAAAATTTAAAAATTTGTTTCAGATAAGTGAAGCTGCTAACAAAGATTATAGTGTAATATTTGTTTAAAATTATGAGTGTAGGTGTGCCTTGTGACCCAACTTTATAATAAATGCTCTGAGAAATTTTAACAAAATGAGGTCATGGTTAGAGAGAAGCAATTTTTACTGATCCGCGGCCTCATCTGAAATAATTAATTAACAACGTATTATTTTTTAACAACATTAAATATAAGAAAAGTCGACAAGTTTTACCGTTTTGAGTACGTCAAAGGATGGCAAAAGTCTATAACATTGTATTGTTTACCAATTACTAGACTTCAGTCTTAAAGACAGACAAGGGGAACAAATGTATTTGGTTCTGTTTGTTCTGCTGTCTGTGACGTTAAATTATCAAGTAAACAATATCTTTATTTATTACTGATGGCTATCGCCATGACTCGTGAGCACAGTTGACTAGCAAAACTTGTCTGTAACAAAGTCAGCTTAGTCAGGCTGGCAAAAATTTTAAACTTCACTGTATCATTCATAAAGAAGTTCTTTGTGCTAAACACCTTTCATGTAATCGTGTCCTTAAGCCAGGGATAAAGGATATGAACTCTATTCGCTCTAAAACCCTGTTTCACAGCCAGTTTTAGCAGTGTCTTCTTGACATCCACAGAGAATACAAAGATGATGTGTATAACAATGATATAAGATGGTTAGTCGGGGGACAGCACTTCAGCGCGTCTACACATTAAAAAAGAAATTGGGCAGTACATGGAAGATAAGGAAAAAAACAATTCCAGAACTATCTGATACTGCTTGTCTTGCATATTTTGCATTTTCGGTTGATGTGAAAAGACATATAAACCTTCTTAACACAATTCTCCAAGGGCACAATGCAGTGGTAAACCAATTATATTCACATATCAAGGCCTTTCGGAGCAAGCTGCAACTTTTTCAAAGACAACTTTTTCAAATGCAGCCTAATACCACACATTTCCCCTCCCTGCAGGAAATCATGACAAGTTTACCAGAAAGAAGCTTCAATTAGCAAATGCATATGTATGTGGCAGATATCACCTCTCGTTGGCTGATGAATTTCAATGACGCTTTCATGACTTTATAACTTTATAGAAAAGATAAACATGGTTGTTTTTTTTAACCTCCATATTTCTCTGTAGATTTTTATAATACTGCAGGGAATCTGCAGCTGGAATTCATGGAGCTGCAAACTGATGCTGAATGTCGCAGCAGACAATAATTTCTTCTCTTTGACTTTTACAGTGAGCTTCATGGTTTAAGAGAGATTAAAAGGAATTCGAACATTTGTTTTAAAAAAATGCTTAGCTTGTTTGACTCGACATACTTGTGTAAGCAGACATTTTCAGTTATGAATTTTAACAAGATCTGTGTGAGGACGAGAATAAGTGACTCTAAACTACGTAGTATCATACGCATCAAAACCAATGGCATTGAGCCTGACCTCACCACTTACTGCATTCAAGATCTCAGTTTCACCATTCACATTAAAATTTTACAATAAAAACTCATACTATGTCATTTTTATAATACTATTTTAATCCGGCCCGCGAATATCTTTGCATAAAGGAATATGGCCCGCCATGCAAAAAGTTTGGACACCCCTGCTCTATGAGTTGAACATAATAGATGAAATGAATAATAATAATAAAATGATAATTTATATAGCGCTGTATCCCAGCTAGGAGCCCGGCTCACAGCCCTTTACATGGAGATAACAATACAAATATTAATTAAAGAAGCATTCATATTATACTAACTACATAAATGACCATACGTTATACATCAGCCATGTTAATCATTAAAAGAAATGTTTAAATTTAAAGTAAAATATGACACAAACCCAAGTGAGATTCAACATGACTCCGCCTCTCCAATTCAGAAGAGAATTCCATTTCACAGCCAATTAATTTGCAGCAGTAAGGTTTAGCCTGTAATAACATTGGAGGAATACAAAGTTTTAGGAATAATGTTTCACAGTGTGAAAAGTTCATGAAAGTAACATATTCCTTTAAGTGGAATATATTTTAAGGAAATTATTTTCCATGAAAATTACACAACAGATAATGCATAGAATGTCGTAATAACCTTTAAGATCTTTTATGTTTGTGTCTCTACCCTTTTACTAAAGGAATTTGTCTCTATTTTAACAATTAAAATTAATTGCTGAACTAATTTCTCAGTAAGAAAAAATCATTACCAAAAAATGTATACTTTCTTTCACTCAAATGTCAGAGGGAAATTTTTTAAAAAAAATTAGCAAAGTATGAGTGACTTACTGATGCATTGAACACATACACTTTCTTAAGTATGCTAAGCAGCAAGCTAGACTTACATTTCCAGAGCATGTGCGTAGTTGAAATAGCCTTAACGTCCAGCTACACAATCTATGCTAGGGGCCTGACTTACAACTGAACAGCACAGCTAGATCTTCATTTATCAACACCAAGTTAGTTTAAACACTCAAATTTACGCCAGCTACCACAGCCTAAAATCAACTTTTGTCTATGTAAGTGCCTAAAGATACAGTACTACCTATTTTAAGAATGTAAGAAACTTATTCAAAATAAGATATTAATAGAATCAGATTTTAAAAATGACTTACATGAGTTTTAACTGTAGTCTCTAGGTTGTGATTAACTTTCTTGTGATGAGGAACTTGGAAAAGAGGAAGAACCATTCCACAATCAATGCAAATGTGTTCCTTTGATTGCAGATCTTTAGTCTGGAGAGACTCCATTTGTGTGGGTGTTTTGTTATGTTCTAGGAACAAGTGTTTCTCCAAGAGTTTCTTACGATTAAAGTATTTACCACAGGCCTCATACATACACGAATATCTGACAACATCTCTTCCACGTTTGTAGGCCTTTCCTTTGTGCACTAACATTTTATGTCGACATAGAGTTGATTTAAGTGAGAACTTTTTGCTACAACCTTCAAATCTGCAAGAGTAGTAAATACCAGGGATTGGATGGGGTCGCTTCCCCATGTGGTAAGAAATGACATGACGTTTCATATAAACACGGCTAGCAAACTTCCTGTCACATCCAGAAACATCACAAGGTACACACTTTTCTGGAGGATTGATGGCATTTCTTTCATTCTCTGGTGAAATACACAATGTCAGCTATAGGAGGATCAAACTTTTTATAATCAATTTACATTATTATCATCTATGTTACAATATAAGAATAAGTTTTTAAAAAACTATAATTGTAACATTTTAAAATGCAATAAATCTGCTTTATTTAACCTTTTGAAATGGCTAGTTTGATTTAATAAAAGATATATTCTCTAAGTTATTTAATTTAAACAAAAACATAATCTTAATCTCAATGATGATGATATATGTATTTGAATGATTTAAATATACAGTTGAACCCACTTATCTCGACCTCTGTTAACTCGCCAACCCTATTAAGGTCGACATTTTTGAAGTGGAGCCGCCGAATTCTCTCTTTGTCTTAGCATTTTCTCATCTTCTCATCGGTTATGTTGATTCTTTTATGTTGCCGAACCCTAATACCTCGAGCACAAAAGAGGGTCAAATTTGCCACTTTACGTTGGTTATCTCGATCCTCATGACCAATCGCCAGCTTTTGAAAATGTTTTATTGATGCCTCTTCACCATCTCACTACCGTATTTTCGTGTATATAAGACATGTCTTATACAAAGTTTTACGTTGCCCTCACCCAGAGTTGTCATGTATTAGTGGGCGTCTTATCCAAATATAATTTAATATTCACAATAATGTGTGTGATATTGAAGGACGATTATTGCTGTTGATATTAACGTTTCATGATTTTTATTCCTAATTATAAAAACATTAAAAAATGACTGTCCGGTCCGTATTTTGTTTTAGAACCAACAAAGAGAATGCATATGAAATGTTCATCTTGCGCCATCAGATGATGACTTCAAAGAACAGGTGATGTCATCACCCGCCTGGAATAATAGCAATGCTGTTGTATGGGAAAAAAAAGCTCCAATTAACGTGCATGTACATTCTCATTTATTAACGCACCTCATGTACAAAAAGAAATTTCAAGCACATGTTAATATTTTGCCGACATATTGGTTTTCGTTTATCTTGCTCATCTCAACGCTTTTTGTTAAACATGACCGGGTTCAACTGTAATCTATTCAGATTTACATCTTAAAAATATATTATTTTTGCTTACTTTCATGGACTTTATAATGAACATCCAAGTAGCGCTGGCAGCCAAATTTCTTTCCACACTTCTCACAGTACAAGATGCTCTCTTGTGAATGGGTACAGAGATGAAGTTCATATTTATCTTTCCTTACAAAAGTTTTGTTACAGCCATCATATGGACACATGTGCCTTCCATGTGTATTAACTGAAGGAAATCAATTATTTTCAATAACTTTTGATTATCTTCAAAAAGTTTTTCAAACTTTTCATTATAATTTTATATTATAGTTAATAATATAAAGCCCAATTTCCTTAAGCGTTTGGTAAAAGAGTTAATTTTGCATGCTATTTTTTACATCCTATTTTTCAATTAACACCTGACAATAAGGAGTTAAAAAATTCATTACAAAAATCTTATAGAAATTCTTTACAAAGGACTTATTTACAGGATATTAAAATGTAAAACACATTAATTGTATAAAAGATGTCTTACCAGTTTTATTGTGCTTTTCATTTCTTGCACTACCATTTTCATCATTGTTTTTATTAAGAGCAATATCCTTTTTAACTTTTTTGGCTTTTAAGTTTAGTTCTTTTATTGCTATATCTTTTAGTCTTCTCCTTTGCCCTGTGTTACAATAATTTTTTGATTGATATGGTGCATTCTCCAGAGTAGTGGGCATTGATATTGATAGTGACTTTCTCTTCCTCATCAACACATCACTGACACTGCATTCTGCTTCATCATTCCTGAGTTCTGAGTGATTATTAGCATTGTAATGTTAAAGAGATGCAACTTATTTATTTTAACTTTTATTTAATATAAAATTCAAAGCAAAACAACAAAATTTTGCGTGAAAATCTTAATGAAGTTCATTTTAAAATTTTTAACAAGGAATTTAATTTTACCTATGATAAGAAAATAAGAAATAAAATAAAACCTATTTTACCCCAAAAAACACAAGTAGCCAAATTGGAAACAATGATTGATTAAATTGATTAAGCATTCTAAATACCAACACTTGTTCTTTTTCTTAAGAATAAAAAACAATAATTAATATAGCGGATTTATTGAAAAAAGTATAATTTTACACATTCATTAATTATTAAAAAATGTATTTGTGATAAAAAGATGTACTGAGTCAAATAATTTGTTTTCTTTATACTTTAAATAAAATCTTGTGCAATATTTTCCTTTTAACATCAAGTTACTCGAAGGAAGAAAAGAGAAAAAAAACAATGAATTAATTTTAAAAAACCCACTAAAACTTACTAAATTTGTCTAATCTGTTCTCATGTTTGGCTTGAGTAACTTTCTTTGATCTTTTATTTTCCTTGGCTGCAGCATTATTTGTTACTTCTTTTTCTGATTCACAACAACCCTCTTCAATGTCACATGATAAAATAGATGAAATAGATAGCTTTTCATTAGGCTGATTTATTAGCTGAGCCTTGTTTCTTTTTTCATATGTTGGACATACAATCTTTTGTACATCATGTCGCTCAGCATTCTGAGCAACAGGAGAATGTGTTAAATATTTTTGTTGCTGTTGAATATCCTCACTACTGAAATCCCAATCACTTCTGTGTGGCTTGTACAGTTTAACATTAATTGGATCTCCCAACAATTCTTGTAGAGTGCTAATCCCTTTTGAAATTTGTTTGATTGTGATGAAACACAAATTGCAGATTCTTGGTTCTACATTAGTCTTCTCCTGGTACAAAACTTTAAAATCTTGAGGGTGTAGGAATGCTTTCAGTTTTTCACGTATTCCAAAACGAATACATTTAGTTCCAAAAAGAAGATGTTTCTTGCTGCCAAGCACTTGCTGGCAAACTTTACAATTTTCCTCTTTCTTTTTCTTGTTGTCTGCAGACATGTCTCAGTTACCTTTACTTTTTCATATGTCAAGCCTCAGCTTCCTTTGTCCTTATATTAATTTGAGCTTTGTCTTCAATTGAATTCTCTTTCACCATTGTCAATGTTTCAAGACTACTAAGCTTTGAACAATAATATAGTATTGGGTAAAGATTCTATAGATAATATACTGTACTAGATACGACCCACAGCAAAGCATACACGGCATACATACTCATAGATTATAGTGCAAAGAAATATAAAAAAGGGGGGGGGGGCGGACACAAACAGCAGCAATTAACTTTAACCAAAGCCACTATAAACAAGTATTAGTATTAGTATTATCAGTAGTCCCAGTAGCTAGTCTGACTGAAACTGACTACCGTAAATTCGTAAACTACATAATTTCGTCGTTCGTCGAGTTTTTAATATAAGATTATTCAGATAGTAAGATAGAACCTAAAGCCTAAGACACGCGTGAAACTTGAGACAAAGAATGCTTGCTCCTTAGTCCTGGCATCTGCCAACAAGTAACAAGTCATCATCATCATTCATTAGTCATGAATTCTAAATATTTTAGACCACCTCCTCTATTAAAAAAAAATCAAGTTGAAACAATCATCTGAACTGTCACCCTTAACTCTTCCCGACAATATTTACTGCAGCAAGTCTTTATTTTTTTCTTCTATTTTAGCCATACCAAATGTCATCAATTTCCCCCATACTATGTCCCAAACCTCTTGACTTGATCAAGGGTGTGGTTAACTTTATTTGAGAACCTTCTTCATAATGAATGTCAATCCGGTGTATATTTAGTTTTGTGTCTATTTTTATTTTGGGTAAAATCTGACTTTTAACGTTACATGCAGTGCTGCCAGTGCTAGGTTTTTCAACCTAGATCTAGGTTTTTTTTACCCTGCCTAGGTTTCTAGGTTTTTTATTTCAAAAATAGTCACAATCTAGGTTTTTTTATATAAATTTTTTAAAAGTAATTATTCGATGTGAAAGTAAAAAAAAATAATTATGTGCAATTAACATTCTAAATAATTCGATTTTTCAAAAAATAATAAGAAGCAGTATGTAGCAACAGTTTTATTAGCCGCTCTATGATGTTCCATTATTATACCTATGCCTATGGCTCTATGCTACTAAATTTTGACTAAATTCGAAAGGTGGCGCCATCTTTCTGAAAAAATTCTGGTACAAGATAAAATAACTTGAATGAGCAAAAATATTCAATTTTATTAGACTATTAAAGACTCTAACATTTTCTTCTGTCGGCGATGAGAGAATATACTCGTAAGTATTTGCGTATTGAGTATATGCTTATTAGATAATCTAATATAAGACTCAGATAGTCATAGTGAATTATTCCAAGAATGCTGATAAGATTGCCAAAGGATTTATAAAGATGATGGCATAAGTAATAAAAAAAATAATTCAGATGTAAGTATTTTTTACAACTAGTTATGTAGAATTTATTAAATCAATGCCAATGGCAAACCGATTTTGGGGAAGGCGGGAATGTAGTCACTTTTGTGAGATGAGTGACAAGGGGGAGGGGCTGTTTAAAATTTGTGACGTCACTTAAAACACGCGCAACTTTAAATAAAAGCTTTAATATATAATTCCTAACTTTTAGTGAAGTTTAAAATGGCTTCACACCCTTTACGCTATTTGCTTGCATCTTCCATTTACACTAAATACATACTTTTAAAATTAGGGGGTGGGTGGGGAGCTTTGTGACGTCATTTTTGTTTATTTTTAGCATGTCTAGGTTTTTTTCTCTTTTTTTCCTTCTAATCTAGGTTTATTTTGATGTGTTGGCTAGGTTTTTCCTAAAATTGTCGCTGGCAGCACTGGTTACATGGCCGCCATCTTTGTTGCTATGCAACGTTACAAAGAAATTGGAAAATTCAACTATTAAAATTCTAAAACTAAACCTAACCCTAAATTCACAATTATAACTAAACCTAACCCCAACCCTAAATTAACAAATACAAATTATAAAACTTAACCTAAATAACAAAGGAAGAGAACACAGAGTTAATTGCTATAGGCTATATAAGCCTTTTGGGAACGGCAAGTCGGATTTAGCCCTTTATTTTTAATTAATGCGTCCGTTTTTTTTAAAAAACTGGCTTGCCTTAGCTGCTTGACGCCTTCCGACATCGCCACCTCGAATTTACCTTCCGCAAATCAACCTAAGATACCCAATGTTCACTAATTCACTTTGTAAATAAAGGAAACAAGCATTAATGATTAAGCTCATTAAAAATTGTTTAAAATTTGAGTTTGACACCAATGAATATATTGAAAACCCCCTAGATGGCCCACTCCCCACCGTAGCCTTAAAAATTATATTGATATAATAATTTTAATGCGAGTCTACGAGAGAGGCACGAGATTTAAGGTCATCTGATAATTGATTATCATATCCGTTACAGACGCTCCTTTACAGAAGATTATTAGACTAGAGCTTTAAATATTGATAAAGTGTTGGCTTTCATGGTTTCTTCAGGCAACCTACTCCAGTCTTGAATTCTGGACGGAAAGAAAGAAAACTTGTGTGTGTTTGTTCTTGCATACAGAATAAGAAAGGTGTTTTTATCCTTAAGTCTATCAGAGGGTTGTATTAAGTTATCTTTGTGTTGTATTTCTAAATTAGAATTAATTGCTTTATGTATAATTACTATTTTACTCTTGGTTCTTCTATCCTCTAGTGTTTCAAGGTTTAATGATTTAACTTATGTTTTTTTCATTGTCAGTTTTGAATATTCTCCATTTAATATTCACAATGAGGAAATTTTAAAAAATTAATTCATTATTATGTGTAAAATAAAACTAAATTTGTCAAATGTTTACGCAAAATATAAATTTCCATAATTTACAATATGTTGATTGAAAAATAAATCATCCTTCACTCTCATATACCACAACTCATTAAAAAAAACCCATTTAAAACATACTTTTGCCTTTAAAAAAATTGAGTTATTATAGTTTTATAAACAATTATACCCATTTCTTAAATCTACTTGTAAACGTAGTCAGATGACATTCCACTGGAATTAGTGGGTGTTCCATGCTCATTGTTATGCAGTCTTGAGAAAACTCAGCAGTTTTTATTATTTGTGTAAATGAATGATTACAACAGAACACGTAATATATTAATACTGAAGACTCAGTACATTATTAAAAAGACATTTATTTTTTATTCTAGGAATTTAAATAACAAACCTTTGATAACTTAATTATGGCAGTGACACACAAAGTATTTCAGTTTCATTTCTTTGCTTGAGGTATTCTGGCATCAAGTGTGTGTCAAACGCCATCCATGGTTTAAGACATTTTGACACTAAATGAGTAGAATGCTTTAAATAGCAACCTATTCTCATCTGATATATTATTATTATAAATTTTGACTGTCCCAGAACACCACATAGTTATTGTAAGCATAGTCTGTCATGTCCATGGAGTTGCCCCTTGTCATGTCCATGGCCTGACCCCTGTCCTGCATAATGTTTTGATGGGGCCCGGCATGGTGAATGCTATGTGCCATGCCCTGAGGGAAGACCTGGGTCAAGTTATGCTGCATGAGGTGGGAGTGATTGAGTGTGTTGCCACTCATGAGGGAGCGGGTGGTCTGCTGCGTGTCCATGTTGTGAGTGACCACTTGTTGAGGGATGATGATGGTGTGCTGGACTGAGGTAGCCACAGGTTCTTGGACAATTTGTTGCTGTGAAAGCTGTGATGGCTGTAGTTGGGGAGGAAAGGGCTGTTGTACTGGTGGAGGTAATACTGTCACGGGCACTGAGGGTCCCAGAACTAGACCTTGACTTTCTTGATCTATTGAGTCAAATAAAGATTGATTAGTTCTATTACATTAAATGTTGGCTATGCATAACCAGTTGCAATGTGATTTACATCTTTCAACAAATGTTGCCACCATGCAAGTATTTCTAAGAGACTAGGTGAAAATATTTATCAAATTAATTAAGAAAGAAAGAAGTTTTTTGAACAGTTGAAAACAACAACAACGAGATGTCAAGAGTACTCTCAAGGATAATTTTAATGAATGAAGGAAAAGTTCTTTAACTTGTCATGTGTCTTAACAACAATTCATAATTTACATAACTGAAACATTGTTTATTTAATCACTTACATCTCTTTGCTATATTTTATTATTTACAATTTGATTAGGATATAATACTCATCCATAAGCCATAAGTAATTGGAATATTACATGAGAAAAGATGAGGTGGTTAGATTATAAAGCAGATCATGGGAGATTGCATTATTTTCTTTACATGCAGTAATTCAAATATAGAAATCAATAACGAGAAAAATAATTCAATAAAGATAACAGATATGTGTACAAAACTGTGTTCAAAATTTTATTTTTGTGTTCATTTTGTAACTTGTGTAATTGTTAATGAGAAGATGTATAATGAATAATGTAGATCATCTCCAAGTAGATGTCTTTGTAATGTTCTCTATGGTTTGACAAGTGAGGATGTGTGCTTATACAATACTCTACATTTATCTGCTTTATTTAAAGTATTTTTTTTATCATGATTATTTTTTTTGAACAATTTAGATTTAAAAAAAAAAAATTATTTCATAAATACTGACTTGTCTGTAATTTCATAATGGCTTCTGAGAGGGTTTGGGACTGGCTTGTGAATGAGTAGAATAATAAACAAGAAAAAAACCTGATCTGTACCAATTTCTTTCTCTCTCTAATTTTATCAGTAAGTTGGTGTGCAGCTTAAATTCAAGAAATTGATGAACTCCCAACTACACAAGCACACACAAGAATATTCTAAAGAAGAATAAGGTATAATCTGTAAGAATGAATATTATGTTATTCAGTTACCTGTTTTTATTACTTTTCTTTTGTCTCTACTGGCTTTACATTTATGTCCATAAGGATTTTTATAGGTCTTCCCACAAAAAGGACAAGTTTGACTGAAACCAGCATGCTGTGCTTTGTGGCCCTTTAAAGCTACTGACGTTGTGTACACTTTGCCACAGCCATCAATATCACATGCATACTTCTGACCTGAAAATTAAAAAATATCAAGAGTAATATTTTGTTATTTTCAATCACACATTAAATAAAGTCTGCATACACTAAATAAAGTCTGGCAATTTTTATATAAAGTAAAAGACATGTTATCTTGTTACTGTAACTCTCTTAATGCTGTGAAGTCAGGTTTTCCAGAATTGTCAGGAAACAATAAAATACATAATACAGTGGGAGCCACTTCTCTCATCCTCGGTTAACTTGCCAACTCTATTAAAAGAGGGCCAAATCTCTATTAAGAGGGCCAAATCTCTATTAAAAGAGGGCCAAATCTCTATTAAAAGAGGGCCAAATCTCTATTAAAAGAGGGCCAAATCTCTATTAAAAGAGCCAAATCTCTATTAAAAGAGCCAAATCTCTATTAAAAGAGAGCCAAATCTCTATTAAAAGAGGGCCAAATCTCTATTAAGTCAACGTTTTTGAAGGAAAACCCTCAATTCTCTTTTTCTAAGCATTTGCTCAACAATTATATGGATTCTTCTATGTCACTGACATAATATCTAGACCACAAAAGAGGGCCAAATCAGCCAATCAACATCAGTTATTTTGATACCATGACTCATGACCTGTTTAAAATGACAATTTGTGATAAAGTTGTGATATCTGTGCACACGTTCAATGTACAGTGGAACCCACTTACCTCGAGCTCGCTTAGGTCGACCACCCCATTAAGTCGACGTTTTTTTTTGGAACCGCCAAATTCTCTCTTTGTCTTAGTATTTTCTCGTCGTTTAATTCTATTTTTTTAAGTCGCCGAAACCTCATAACATGAGCACAAAAAAGGGTCAAATTTGCCACTTAACATCGGTTATCTCGATCGCCATGGCCAATCGCCAATTCTGAAAATGTTAGCTATGATTTCTGTCTCAACATGGTCTGCTGGTGACGTCACAGCCCACTTGCGTTTTGCTCTCAGCGCTGTATTTCTTCTGGTACTATGGCAATGGCCCTCAAGGCCACGAAAAATATCAGCTGGCGACGTGTGCTGGTGACGTCACAACCCACTTGCGTTTTGCTCTCAGCGCTGTGTTGCTTCTAGTACTATGGTAATTGGCCATCAAAGCCACGAAAAATATCAAATTGCGACGTGTGCTGGTGACGTCACAGCCCTCTTGCATTGAGACCTGTGTTGCTAACTTAAATCGCCAGCTTTTGAAAATGTTACTTATCGTTGCCACTCACCATCTCACTTCCGTATTTTCGCGCGTCTTATAAAAAGTTTTACGATTGGTTANAGCTTGTAAGGAAAATCAAGCAAGTGGCTTCGAATGCACAGTATGGCTCAATCTGGGAATCACCGCAAAACGGCGATATATTTAAACTTAAACGGTCTTTTAAAACGAACGGTCTTAACAACCGTAAGAAAGAGTGAAGAAATAGGGTCCCGATATTCCCATACGATTCTGATTAATCGTCCCAACGCACAACACGTACATAAAGAAATTTCAAGCGCATGTTAATATTTTGCCGCCATATTGGTTTTCGCTTTAACTCGATCATCGGTTATGTCGATGCCATTTTTCATTCCCCGACGCCGTCGACTTAAGCGGTTTCGACTGTAGTTAGTTAAGTTAGACATGCCCGTCCTAAATTTTAAATAAAAACATACTCTTAATGTGTCAAAGCGCGATAATCCGTGATTTACCGTTTTTTTTTACCAAAGCGCTATACTCCGTGACTCGATAGAACTCTCTTTAGAAACAAAATTACAGAAAATAAAAACTCTTCAGTGCGTGAAAAACGAAGGGGTATGTCGGTAAAAACACCATATCTTAGGTGTAAGTGCAAATATTTAAATGAAATAAAATGCACAATAAACAAAAATGAATTCTATTTTGATTATTGACCTTTTTATCCTTATCAGGTATTGTTTTTAAGAAGTCCAAACAAGCACTACTGACACTATTTACAAGCAAAAATATCCAGTCTAACTGAAAGATTGGATGTTTGCAATATACTAACACTAATGTCACTATTGATCTTTTCATCCAACTCAAAGTACATATTTCTCAATTTAATTTCTGTTAAATTTAATCCTGTAAAATCTGCTTTATCTCTTCAAGAATCCAAACCATCATTTTGAACACTCACACAAAAAATTGAATTTTTTTTTGTTGAAATGAACAAAACAAAGAGAGCACGTGTGGAAATGTAGTGCGTGTGGAAATAATGTGCCATGTGAAGAGTAGTAGTATTGACAACCTACTACTACTACTACTACAACTACAGCTACTGCTCCAGCTACAACTACTACTACTACTACAATGTTCACTTGCAATGATATCAAGTAAAAAAAATATCTTTAAACACTGGTAGGAAAATCTTTAAACACTGGTAGGAAAATCTTTAAACACTGGTAGGAAAATCTTTAAACACTGGTAGGAAAATCTTTAAATTAATTAATCATCAGCCAAAGATTATCTTACAGCCCACTATCAGCAATCCTCAATATTTTATCATATATTTAAATATCAAATATATCAAGAGAATTATTTGTACACATTAAGTATTGTTTCAGTGTGTACTATTAAATAGTTTCTTTAGAGTCTCATACAATTTTTGATATGTAAATATGGGCTACCACAACTTTCTGCTTTTAAAAAAAATTGCCACTTTTTAAATAAAAAAGTAATACGAGTAATCACATTTTACCTAGATGCTTTCTCAGATGTGCCCTGTGGCCAGTGTGAGAGGCAAAACTTGCCCCACAAATGTGACATACAAACGGCTTCTCTTTGGTGTGAGTGGGAATGTGTCTCTCCATCTCTCGACTGCTCATAAATCCCTTGCCACAGAACCGACATTTCAATGGCCATTTGCCTGAAATAAAAAGAAGGCATTTCAAACATTCTCAAGTCCCAGTAATTCAGAGATTAAATTTCATTCAGCAGCTTGCTTCATAATAAATGTCCGTTTAAAATATGTTTTTTAAACAGGGTATGTATATTTAAACAGCTACGTTGCTTTGTGACATCCAATCAGGCCTACACATACCCTGTTTAAATATCATATTTTTTAATCTAAAAGCCTGAGTTCAGTCTCACCCAAATTTTGCCATGTCCATTAAAACTAGCACTGCAACCATCCTGCAACATGTCTGTATCAAAGACCTAAACAAACTATTCACCAGATGTTTCAATGAGAGCCATTGCAAGCCCTCCATGTTGCAAAGCTCTTGTTATCATGACACCACAGATTTCAGAATATCCCAGGGTCTATAAGATTTTATAGGCCCATTTAAAACGTATGCTGACAAATTGGGAATTGCATTCATCTATTTAACTCATTCTTATTTGTTGGGTTTTAAATTATAGATAATTTCAAATTTTGTGGATTGAAACACACCACCGCGTTTGGGGAGATCATCAAATTTGTAATGACTTGCCAGCGTGAATGAATAAAAATAAAAATTTAAAAATGCTAACATTTTCAATTAGCGTTGAATAAAAGAGATGAAATTAAAAAAAACTCAAAATAAAAAACAGAAAATAATTTAATTTCCTACCAATTTTATGTTTCTGCAACATGTGAAATTTCAGTCCACTGATGGTGGCATATCGAGCGCCACAATGTTGGCACACTTGAGGTTTCCGAGGTTTTCCAAGGCCCTGAGACTTGAGGTGGTTGTGGCGACCTTTTTTGCCACAGGTTGGGCAGACGTAATCTGGTAAATTATTAACACATTTCAAGTTAACATACAACACAATTTACTGGCCATTATTGCCACACACACACACAACAGTGCAGGCTAGTTCCAGTCACCATTCCATGTTGATAATTGATAACAAATATAGGAGTTGACACTGAGCAATCTTGTTAATTTATATTTCTACAGGATGTTCAAACACAGCAGCAATTCTCTACAACAAGTGATGATGTAACATCATAGATACTCAGGAGCTTTAATTTAAATTTGCTTCAGGTATGAAACGATAACTAATAAATGTAAATATTGGTAAATAATAGAAGGCTTGGTGGGTGTTCATTATGTAAAGATGGAGAATGATAGTGTTCATTATGTAAAAATGGAGAGTGGTAGTGTTTATTATGTAAAGATAGAGAATGGTAGTGTTCATTATGTAAAGATGGAGAAAAGTAGTGTTCATTCAGTTGTAGACAAGCGTGCCAAGGATCTTGTCAATTTCTTCAAGCTGGTATACTGCTACTTTCAACACACTGCTTAGATTACAGCATGTTCATCTTTAGTGCAGCAGAATTCTCATTTTGATTTATTTATAAATTTGTATAAATCTTAACAGACAATAATTAAATGGCAATTAAAAAACAAAAAACGTCATTAGTAAGAAATATCACAACAGTATTTAGTTGTTATTCATCAATAAATATTAACAATGACAGCTTGGCCTGTTCAAATCTTCTCTGATTATCAGTTCAACTAAAAATTTAATGGTTAATATTTTCTGACTTATTTCTAGTGGATACTTCTTAAAGTTTTTCTCATTGTTTTTATTTTACTTGCTGACATCTTGTCATTTCTAATTCTTAATGGTATGCAGACATCTGTAATCAGGTTGGGGTGGGGCATGGTGGTAAAGATACATATATTTGCTTATATACTTTATGAGCAACCTCTAACGCGAATAATAAAACTGAGTTAAAACGTTTTATGGTTTAAAAGTGCCAGGTATGCATTTAAGAAAAGGTTTTTTAAAATATACCTGGTTTTTCATTGTGTAGCTCTTGATGATTATCAAAGTTTTCTTTTTGCCTGAACACCATGAAACACTTTTTGCAGGAGAAGTGTCGGCCAGCTGAGATGGCAGGGTTGCTCATAATGTGACGATACATGTGTTTCTTGACAGTGAAGACAGTTGCTAGGTATTTGCCACAACCATCCCATGGACACTTAAGCTTGCCATCTGAATTGAAGTTGTGCTCATTATCATGACATGAGAAATTAAGAATATGAAAAAAAAAAATTTCTAAAGGAGAAAAACAACAACATTTTAATCATAAAATATTTAAAATGTAAATTTTTATTTAAAACAGACTCCTGGCAAATACTCTTTTATTCTATAGGATATTTCCTAAACAAAATTGTAATGATTGTTTTAAACGCAGCACTTATTTTAATTTCTACATATGAGAAGATTACAGTCTCATAGGAAACAAATACAAGATCCATAAAAAAAAAAAATTAGATCAGCTTTTTTAAAATAGCAATATCAGTCATTTACAAGAGCTCTTATAACAAACCAAGCATACAGAGACCTGATGTAAACTAATAGCATCCGATAAAATCAATGATACCAACCATAGTGAGCCTTGGTGTGTCTGGACAGTGTTATCATATTGTGAAACGTTTCAGTGCAGCCATTAAAATCACATCTGGCAGGGACATTGATGTAGTGGTACAAGAAGTGATCAAAAAACCCTGTATGGTCCACAAAAGTTCCTTCACAACCGAGTTCTTCACAAGTAAATTTTGCCAGTCTTGACAGAGATGGTTTAGCTGACAACGTGGAACAAAATTTAATACAAACCCTTCAACTTTTGCTTGATGTGACATTAAACTACAGAATTATTCATAGATCAAAAATCTTTACTTTTCTTTATTTTTAGAAAAAATTCTTAGACATCATAAGCCAAAAACAGTTGCATTACTAGCATCAGCATAATTTCATTTTTGATTATGGGTACTTAGTTCCTAGCCCTAGAGGTGAAGTTGGCAACAATGAATGTATGAGTTATAAACGTACCTGCAGCCTCATCTCCATGCAATCTCTTGTGGATCATTAAGCCCCACTTTCCTTTAAAAGTCAGTTGACAGATCTCACATACAAAGTCTGAGTCAAAGTTGGCCCTCAGTGTCCGGCTGTGAGCTATCAAGTGAGGTTTCAAATGGCTGGTTTCACTTATCCAGTTATCACAATTTGGCCAGGGACACTTCATCTTGTTGGCTGAAAACAGACGCACATAGTTTACAGTAATACCTTAGTTGTTGTTCAGTTATTTCAATAAAATTATGTTAAGATTCCAATACATGACATTTAACTTTTCTATAATTATGAGAATACTAAGTAAATACAGTTCCGTGACTGAATGCAGTGCCTAAGAAATATGTGTTCCCATCAACCC
The DNA here is from genome assembly GCA_002072015.1 of Radix auricularia. Taxonomy (NCBI): domain Eukaryota; kingdom Metazoa; phylum Mollusca; class Gastropoda; family Lymnaeidae; genus Radix; species Radix auricularia. The sequence goes on from MUZC01000007.1 coordinate 43,443, forward strand.
ATACATCCCGATAGCCATTATACATCCCGATAGCCAGGATGTCCTCTAAATAGGGTTCTTCATTTATAAAACCGGAAAACGTCATAGCTCATTTCGTAATGTTCTTTTTTTAGATAACATTTTAGCGGAACAATATTTTGAGGCATAAATACAGTCAAAACACTATGTTCTCAACATTGTTCGCTTAGTAAAATTACGAAATTGTTTTTTATTTTGCAAGTCCAATAAGCTGTCTTAAATTAACGAAGAATTAAAAATTAGCTGATAAGATCAATCATTCTCAATATACCTACATTCGCGTATTGGCTCGTATCATTTATTAATTTTTTTATGAATCTGTCCTTACAAAAGATAAATTTAGGTATAATATTTCTATTAATAGATTACCGCCATATTATGAACATCCCTATATACAAGCATAAAGCACGAGTTCATAATGGTAAAATAATATTAAAAATCAATTGATAATTATATATTGTGCTGTACTCCAGTAAGGAACTGGGCTCACAGCTCTTTACATAAAGATAAAAACACACATATAAGTATAAAATAAACATTGATATAATAATTACACATAAATGACAGTACATCACAGATAAGCTACATAAATCAGAAGAAATGTTTTATTAATTTTGAAAATAAATTTTGTAAAGATGTGTCTCAAGTGCAGTCTTGAAGGACTTGGAAGTTGACATACTACAGACGTGTAGTGGTAGAGAATTCCATTGTCTGGCTGTAAAAAAAAAAAAAAAGAAAGAGACAAAACTTTGCAAAGTATTGGTTATAATTACCATAATGAACTTTGCTATGTTTTGCCAGTTCCAGCTGGTCTTCAAACTTTTCATAACAGCCTTCATATTCACACACAGATTGCTTTTTGCTATGGTTCCACAAATGGTTGTCTAAATTTTTTTCCAGGTAAAATGTCTCTTTACAATCTCCTACACAACAGGTAAATGGTGGATAATCTGGAGAAATATTTGTACAATAATTACATTTTTTAATCAATTCAATGTCATTGATAGAAATATTTTTTCATATTATTTTCAAGTTAGCAACATGTAATTTTCCCTACCACATAATACTGAAATTTTAACAACAATGTTACAAATTTAATACTACTTTATTCATGTAAAAAATGTGTTTTGAGTTAAAGTTTTTAAGAAAAATCATTATTCTGTCAGCGATTTAATCATTAATTTCAGATGAATGATTTATAAACACCAAATTTATATTTTAAAATCAATTGAACAATAAATCCAAAAACAATTTACTGACCTATGTGAGTTTCTACATGGGCCTTTCTATCTTCTATTGCATTAAATAATTGGTCACAGCCTTTTAAATGACAAGGGTATGGAGAAGTCTGAAACATGAAACTTAATTTAGGAATCAAGTTGCTTTTTAAATGATTACATTAAAAAATTGATGTGTTGGTTTCTTGGCAATTCTATAAGAATGGTAGTTGATAATTTAGGAATCAAGTTGCTATTTAAATGATTACATTAAAAAATTGATGTGTTGGTTTCTTGGCAATTCTATAAGAATGGTAGTTGATAATTTAGATACAACAAAGATGGATTTAACAACATTTCCATCCATATATTTTTCAATTGCCAAGAAACGAATTGTTTTTTTGTTGAGAGCTGTATAACATAAATAAACATAGAATATATTGCAATATCTTGCTACAAAACTCACTTCCTTCATTTCATGAACTGCCTTTTCACTGTGGTAAACCTCCTCATGTCTAGGTAGCTGTGTAATGGTCAGAACCATTCCACAGTGAACACAAATGCGCTCTATGAAGTCCAGCTCTTTGTTCCTCAAGGGAAGTAATCTTTTGGGTGTTTTGCCGTGCTCCATCACCATGTGCTCCTCCAGCAAAGTTTTACGATTGAACTCTTTTGTGCAGCCTTCATAGTTACAGAAATATTTGACAAGCTCCCGTCCCAGTTTGTAATCCCCACCTTTGTGTACCAACTTGTTGTGACGGTACAGCGTTGACCTGAAGGAAAACTGCTTCCCACAACCTTCCACCGAGCAGGAGAAGAAAACTCCAGGAAGAGCTTTAGGTTTCCTGCCCTTGTGTTGGTTCAGAACATGGGCTTTCATGTTCCCCCGAGTTGTAAACATTTTCCCACAGTCAGGATATTCACATGGAATTGTTCGGGATGGAGGATTGGCTGCATGAATCTCATTTTCTGAACATTTAAATAATGTCATAAATATATATTATTATGAGGATTGGCTGCATGAATCTCATTTTCTGAACATTTATATGTCATAAATATATATTATTATGAGGATTGGCTGCATGAATCTCATTGTTTGAACATTTATATGTCATAAATAAATATTATTATGAGGATTGGCTGCATGAATCTCATTTTCTGAACAGTTAAATAATGTCATATATATATATTATTATGTCAGTGAAATTTACCTTGGGTGGGTGGCAGAAAAGTAAAGCATTCAATTTTATTTTAAAATCTGGGTTTCACAGTGAGCAACATGAGGGGCTTTATATTTAAAATTGAGTTTTATCAGGAGAAAGTAATCAATAAATATGTGACTCAATTTCTGTATCTCTTATTGCTTTTGAAATATTTTTATGTAAGAAATGTACAATCTTTCTATAATTTGTGATGAAGATAAATTGAAAGTCTAAAATTGGTTTTAATTTCTCTTTGAATAAAGGGCCAATGAAACAATTAGTGTACTTCCACTTACTTAAATGTATTTTATAGTGAACATCCAAGTATCTCTGACAACTGAATTTTTTGCCACACTTTTCACAGAACAGAAGTCTCTCTGGGGAGTGGGTGCAAAGGTGAATCTCCAACTTTTCCTTCTTGACAAATGACTCCTCACATCCATTATAAGGACACTTGTGGCATCCTGGTGTGCCCACTAAATAAACAAAGTAATTACAATGTAAGACTTGTGTTTGCTGCTTGGTTCACAATTCTTTACATAACATTAGAAGGCAACACCTTTCGACATCAAGTTATAAGGCAACACCTTTCGACATCAAGTTATAAGGCAACACCTTTCGACATCAAGTTATAAGGCAACACCTTTCAACATCAAGTGATGTAAGATCTTTCGTATTAATATAAAACTGTGAGAATCACTGTTACTTCCCTTGAAATATTATTTATTACAAGTTTAAAGCTGATCTCCTAGAAAGGTTAGACAAAAACACTTGACATAAATCTAATAAGTGAATAATTGGACAATTAAATGCATCTTATTCTTAACCATAAGGAAGTACAAAATATTAGGTGTTTAAGAAATTCGAAATGAAAAAAATTACTCACAGCCGTGAATTCGTCGTTTATGTCGGAGCAGACACTTTTCATTTTTGTATAACCTGCCACAAACATCGCAGCCAAGTATTTTGTTTTGCATGTGAATAGCTCTGTGACTGTTCCTTTCTGAGATGGTGAAGAATCTTTTAGTGCATCCTTCAACCGTACACTTGTAGGATTTTTCACCTGAAGAAGAAATAGCTGTTGACAACGGGTCGTCAACATGAACAATATGTACGCTACTGAGCATGAATAACAGGAGAGAAGAAGAGAGAGGGATGAAAAAAAAAAGTTTTTAGAGATAGTACCAGGTAACATTATTAAAATCCTAAATTTGAATATGTTAGAAATGTTCTTAGTGAAAAGTGTACATTTTTCTGCGTACTTCAATTTAGGTAATAAATGAACTTTGTGAGCAACTTTTGTGATTTGACACTTTGATATTTCTTAAATAAAAATCCACATGTTAAACTTTAATTTCTGCAACTAACAGTTTGAAAAACATGTAGCATTAAGTTCGCAAGCATAAAATTGCTGTTTTCACTTTCTAGCCAGTCCCACTATTGTTACAGGCACACCAACATGATATGATCATGTACAACTTATAATAACCCTGGAAACTTTAGTCTCCTCTTGTATTGTACACCATAGACATTCAGAAAAATTTAAAACATTGTCAAGATTTTTAACATTAAACAAGCAGCAGTTTTTATTTTTCACCTGTGTGTCGGCACCTGTGTTTACTTAAATCCTTGCTGTCTTTGAAACTCTTTCCACAAGCAGGTTCATCACATGGGTATGGCCTTTCTCCTGTATGTGAGCGGAAATGTATATGAAGGGATCGTGGGAGTTTAAAAGCTTTGGTGCAATCTGGGAAACCACATACATAAATCAGGTCTGTTCCGTGAACCAGTTTATGTTCCTGTAGATTAGATATAAACAAGTCAATTCTGCTAACATAAACTGTTAAATGTTCAATATTATTTTTATAAATATTTTTTTTAAATGTTTTATTTCAATTACATAATTAATGAATGAAATCATTCTTAACATACCCTTAGAAATTCTTCATTTGAAAAAACTAAATCACAACCTCTGTGGCGACATTTAAAAGGAAAGATATCTGAAATAAATAAAGTCACTCGTTTAATCTTAAATCATGATACTTTATCTTTCAAAAGTCCTACTTAAAGACAGATTAAATGGTTCTTAACAGAGGTTTAAAAAAAATTCAACTGGTATTATTCATGTGCAATTACTACTTCAAATCAGAGAAACATAATTTAACATATCTCCCTTATAAATCTATTGACATATCATCTCAGAAATGTAACCAATAATAATCTCCTGCCAGGACAAATGATTATATTGTCAATTAGACCCGCTCATCATTTGAACCAAATAACGTCAACACAATATCTTTTTGCGTAGTTGGTTAAAAGATAATAGTTAAATATTCATAAAATATCACTCTGTATTTAGAGTTCAGAATTTAAAAGTTATCCTTTGTGCGTTAAGAGAGATGTCTTTTTAATGTTCAATTCTACACACATGTAAACTTTTACACCCAATGACACCAAGAGAACAAAATCTTAGGCCAAAACAAAATAAAGTTAGCTCTAAATATCTGGCAACAAAATCTTAGGCCAAAACAAAATAAAGTTAGCTCTAAATATCTGGCAATAGTGTTAAGAAAAATGTTCAAGCATTTTTTATGCTAACACAATTAAAGAATCAGTATCAGCTTGTCAACATCTTGTATGATATATAACTGTTTACAGCGACCACTTGGAAGGTTTACAAAAAACAGTGAGACTGTTGAACCCTACCAACATCTGGTATGATATATAACTGTTTACAGCGACCACTTGGAAGGTTTACAAAAAACAGTGAGACTGTTGAACCCTACCAACATCTAACTGTTTACAGCGACCACTTGGAAGGTTTACAAAAAACAGTGAGACTGTTGAACCCTACCAACATCTTGTACAAAGCAATATCAGACAACTGAAAACTGGAAGCACTTTGCAATTTAAAAAAAGAGACATATGATTTTTGGCTACCCTAAGCTTTTTATAATCTACTTGCCAAAAAGGCTGGTTGTATCAAATTAAACTTTATTGACATTTATTTATGAGAATAGTGCTAATCTTAGAGGTTTTTGAGGCAGTAATAAATAAGCTGCATTTGAGTCCACATTTTGTTTAATCAATACTTACATGAAAAGTAAAATGGAAATTAAAGTGCATTTTAATTTCATTATTGTCCATTTTTCACTACATGTTGTGAAAGACCCTAGTAAGCAGAGGCAAATAATGTTTAAAAACATTGTACCAAAACACTTAGCTAACAAAATAAAGAAACTGTAACAAAAAATAAAAAGTATGTAAGAGTTGAACTAAAATTTTGTTTCAAGTATTGTTTCTTGTCAATATGTTCTTAAAGTCAAAGACAATGTTAAAGAGCAGAACAAACAGCATATTTATCTACCTCTGTCAAGTTGATCACTTTCAGCCAACACAGCCATCTTCTGTGCAAAATCACTTTCCTCTTTCATTTTACCATCTAAATCAAAACAATCATGTTTGATGTATTTGAGTAGCTGTTTTTTGTAAAAGATCTTTCACAGATAAATTTAGATAATGTTGGGGGTTAATTAAAACAAAATATATTCATCAAGAAATCTAAAAGTTTAATGGTACATAACTTAGCATATTCATCCTAAAAATAGCTTCCTTTAAACCATTGATTACCAGACAATTTTCTATGATTACAGAATTTACTGTTCCCACATAATATCAACAAGATAGGAAAAACTCTTGAATGACTTACCATAATGATAATACTTAAAATGTACAGCCATATGAGACCACAGGGGATAAAAATGATCACAGTTATTTATACTGCACTTAATCATTAGCCGTTCTGGCATGTTCTTCTTCTTCTTCTCACTGATACACTTCTTGGCCTGCAATCATAATTCAGTGTGAATGACTCAAACATAAAGACAAAATGGACATATTTGTCCTAAATAGTTTTTATTTGAATTCCAAGGCAGAAGTGGCATTCCTGGCCTTCTGACTCAAGATTCAGATGACATAATAAAAAGAAAAATAACATTGCAGAAACAAAACTTATTTATTGTAAAATCAAAACTATCATATTGATCATTTTTTAGACCACCGAATGTCTTTCACATACTTATATAAGTGCAGGCAATAATATTTTTACATCAATATTTACTCAAAAGAAACTTAAGTGATAATAAGAGTAAGATTATTGCTTACTTCTTGGAGAAGCTCTCTCAGTTTTGATTTGGAATTTGCACTTAACTCTTTAGGAATATCTACTTTCAGAGCATCCCTTCCAAATTTAAGTTCGTCACAAATGCCATGAAAAGCTTGCTCTTTACTTTCATGTCTCTTCCTTGCAGCTCTTGTTTCAGTTTTTATTATTTTAGATTTATATTGTATCTGTTTAATCCTTTTATGACTTTCAAGCTTAGTTTTCCTAAAAGAGTTTTTAGTATTGTTGGATTGAGTGCTGAATTGTTTTGGCTTTGCAGTGCTGAAATCATCTTCAGAACTATCCAAAACCTTAGACTTTTCACAAGCAATTGAAGGTGGAATATAGTTATCATCACAATCTGACACATCAGACGTCAGCCCCGAGTCTGAGCTATCTGAAGCCTCTTGTTTCCTCTTCCATCCTCTCAGCACAGCTAAGCGTTTACTTTCTCTCTGAGGCTGTAGTTTTACATTTCTTTCACTAGATATTGCTGCACAATTATTTCTTAGTCTTCTGTCCAAGTTGCTGCCTAAATGTGTAGTTTTATTGGTTACATCGCCAGAGGGATCAGAGGACTTATTAAACTTTGAGTTCAATTTCTGTTGTGAATTTTTTGATGTTTTCTTTTGTTCTGTTGACTCACAACCGAAGTCATCATTTTTCTTTTGATCAACTGGCACTGAAATTTCAATAAAAATATTTAAATAAACAATATTAAAATTCTTCTTTAGGTTTGTGAATGAATTCTGCAAAAGCTTCTTTTCCCCCCAGTAAATTTTAATATATAAAATTATTAAAAAAAACTTAAGTCAGTATTATTACAAATTGAGAGAAGCTCTAAGGCATTTGGATGTAAAGGGTGCTTAAGAAATATTTGTATAGATGTCCAGTGTGAAAATAATTTTTGTTTATTAAAGTGCTGAAGCAAAGATTCAAAAAATTAAATATTAAATGTAATCAAATAACATGTCATGGTACTTGGATCAATAACATTTCTTATAATAGTGCCCCCAAAAAATGTTCAATTAAAAATTGTATTATTGAGACCAAAAACCCCATTATAGCGCTAAATATCATGTTCAGATTTAATTTACCTGAAATATCACTGTCCTTTGGTAAGTTGTTTTTTTTAATATCAATGGTGCAATTTTCACCGTCGTAACTATATAATGCAGATTTAATCTCACTTTCATCTTCTTCTTCCTCTCTGTCAACAGCTGAATCATAGTTTCCATTACCATTAAAGATTATAGTTTCTTCTTCTGGTAACAATGCACAACTACTGCCTTCAAGATTGAGTGTAGTACATGAAATTGTAGGACTGTTTAGTTCATTTGATGTTACTTTATTGCTTTGGGCTGATGACTTAAATTTGTACCCTTGTGTTAGTTTCAATTTGTTTCTTCTATCTGACAGACTAGTTGAATGAGAACCTTCTGCTGTCCACTCTGCTCTAGAAGGTTTATAAAGTTTGATGTTGAGTTTCTTTCCTACAAGGCTCTGAACTTTTGATATCGTCTTTGGAATTTTTCGAATTGTTACAAAACAGATGTTACATAATCTGGGATTGGTAAAAACTTTTTCATCATAAAGTATTTTGAAATCTTGTGGCGGTAAGAGAAATTTGAGCTTTTCCCTTATTTCATATTTGTTACATTTTGTTCCATGTAGTAATGGACTTTTTGGACGGAGAGTTTGCCAGCATATGGCACATTTTGTCCTAAAATTGTCCAAATCCTTCACCATTTCGTGTTTCTTTCAATTAATAGAAAACCTATAAAGTAGCTGGAAAAAGAAAAGTCAATTTGATGATACTAATGTAGTTTAAATAACTCAAATATTTCTTTAAGTCTTCAAATAAAATTATATATATATATACATATATTATATATGTATTACCAGCATAAACACTGTTTTAACTAAAGTTTTAACTCTAACATCATTTAAATTATGAACTAAAATATAGAAGAAACATACACATTTGGAAGATTTGTTAATTTGTAGTCATGGTATATAATAATTTCCAAAATGTCCTGGAGTGAATGTTGAAATGATGATTAAAATTGCAGTTCTTGCCATTGTGACACTCTTTAATTCAGTACAAATCTCTGAAAACATTAAAACAATATAAAAAAAACAGTTAATAGATATACATTTTATTACACACTTATTCTCTCAGTCTACATCAGTTATTTACAGTTTAATTAATTAATTGTTAAGCTTAAACCTAACTGAAATTATTTTTTCTTATTACTATAGGTAAATACAAATAAAAGCCCAATCCTCAGTGCTAATTCTATTTCAAGCAATGACTTATATGTTGTCTTAACATTCTTTAAATAGCCCATGGGCCAAATCTGTCTACCTCCTTGCCCAGTCAACCAGACCAGATTTAATGCATAAAAAACCACAACAAATCATGGGATTTAAGGATGGAGAGAAGCAAACACTGCACAGTAAAGACCAATAGTTCTGTCCTATACCTATGAGTTATGGCACAGTAAAGTTTTAAGTTTTAACTGATACTTTTTTAACAAAATAGTCAGTATAATAGTATAATACTGTATTAGTATAGTTATAAAGTTTATGTAAACTACTAGCAACAAAGCCCATCCAAGGATGGGAATAAGTGTAGGGTGACCTGTGAAGTTCATGGTAGGACATCACAATATCCACATCAACTGATTCCATAATGAAAATAAAATGTCTCCAGGTGTCATTTCAACCAGAGGCTTTGTCCAGAGACCTACCCGCCCCCCTCAATACCGAGGTCTGTCCAGAGACCTTACCTCCCCTCCACTGAGGTTTGTTGGGAGATCTGCCGCCTCAAACGGCCATACTTGTGTAGCACGCCAAAAATACTATACATTTTAGTTGTAATAAATAACACGTAAATACAAAGTTTTTGACTATAAATCCCTGCGTACTGCTCAAAATAAAGTCATGGAAAACATACTGCACCAAAAATAACTTGTTTTGAAAGTCAGCGTAAATTTGTTCAATATGGAAATTAAATTAAATTTTTCTCCGCTATTGATTGGCTGTAGGAGTTTGAAGGACCAATCAGCTATTGAGGCCTGCACAGACAAATGCCTTTTATTATTATAGATGTCACGTAGTTGGCAATCCTTTAAAACCCGGTCCGAAATTATTTTACACAAATAAGAGGAAGTTTAGTTCATCAAAGTATGTTATTTATTGATAGAATGGTCATAAAATACTAATTATTGTAATTTTCACTTAGCATTTGCAAATAGCTGCAGAAAGCGTTCTGCTTGTTATTGTTTCACCACTGAAATGCCGATAAGTAGCTAGCAAACAGAGCACGACTTGTACTCGTATACCTTACACTTAACTGCCTTAACCCTAGAACTGTCCAGTGAATTTTTCTGTATCGTCCTGCCATTTTAGCCTTTTTCACTGGCTTTTTGAAAATTCCAAAATCCCATACTAAATGAACTCAGAGACCCGAACATGTATACATTTTCTGAAAATACATTGGATAAGGTATAGTACTGTAATGGCTAAAATAAACATATAATTAATAATAATAATGAATAATGCATTCGGCTGAAGCAAAGTATGTCGACCGTGACGTCACGACGCTATCGGTTGCTGGAAAAGAAAGTTCTATAAATTCTAAAAGAAAAGTGAAAAGGATTATAAAAAATGGATGGTTTTAGGCTTTGGGTTAGGTATAGAATTTTAAAGCTTTTTAAAGGACGTGCTATAACAACAAAGAAGGCCGCCATTACCGTGACGTCACGGTCGACATACTTCGCTTTTACCATGCATCCAATAATAAATTTAAAACTAATAAAAATAAAACGTAAGGTCGTAAACTCGTAAGTAACAAGAAAGCTCTCAAAACAAAATTAAATTTCGCTGTGAAATAATTTTAATATTCGTGTAGAAACTGAAGGATTACCCCAAATTTATACTACGATTACAATGCATCATCAATGCACAATAAATGAGGTTCATATGCTATAAAATGACAAATTAGCCTTCAACAACTATGTTGTTGTTAAATGAGTAACGAGTAATAAATGATTGAATACTTTACAAATACCGATAATTCATTTATTGTAGCTTTCAATCTTAGTTTCCGGTACCAGACTTTTTAACTGGAATTTAACGACCTTCATTTGCAAAATCCTATTAAATATATATTTTAGCAAGAGCCTAGAATTGATATATTTTGAATATGAACAATAATTAACAAATTACACATTAAATTATTAAATATCAATTTATCTATCTGAAAAGGAAAAAATAAAGTAACTTTACGATTTCTTAAGATCCTTTACCTTTCTTTTTTTGCCAGTACAGCCTGGCATATTTACATTTTAATAACAAAATCTACTTTTACTTTAATTTTTTAAGTGAAAAAGTTGTCAGCGAAAATTTTCCCTCTTAACATTAATAATTTCATTGTTTTAATAAACATTAAAGGGCTTGAAATTTACATTTTTCAGAAAATAATTGTAAAAAAGCCTTTAAAAATACTGCATAACAAATTCTTCATAAACATTAAACATTTTAAGCGATTCAATATCAAAGTTTTATATTTAAAGTCTAGATTATGTTACAATGTAAATGTAAATTACATGTTAGTGTTAGTTCAAAATAATATGATTATCGGATACCTAAAATCGAAATATAATTATTAAGAAGTCAAATAGAAATTTAGTCATATAATTTTTAATTAAAAATAATTTTCATTAAAAAAAATTCCATCTGTGGTTTAAAAAACTAGGAAGCCCATCAATCTTCCCTTTAAACTGCGTGGTTTCGCGGTCGCGCAGACATCTTTCTGACGCTGTGCAGCAGCAATTTAGAACTACCGCGCAATACATTTTGTAACACATTGCACAAAAAATATATGCTGAGTATCTATACACACGAGTTTTTTCTCTTTGCACGTGGACCAACGAACCAAAGAGGGAACATTGGAGCCCATCATCTGGGAAAACATACTTCAACACTCTAGGCCAATGTTCACTGTAAAGTGTGTTGGTCTGGCTGCAAAGAAAAAAGAAAACTCGTGTGCTTAGTTTTTGTGTGTGCAATATTTAACTAAAATTGCTGAGCGATTATTATAATCTCATGCGCGGCGTCGGTCAAATATCTGTGCAGCTTAGTTAGCAATAATTTTACAAAATTTTATCGATTAAAATTAATTCGATCGATTAAAAGGCGATTAAAATTTCACAAAATATATAGGCCTACAGTTTTTTTTAACAATTTATTAATAAATTATATATTTTTTCCTACATACTGATCCCTTTTTTATTTTTATTTATTTAGACGTGCATATGCTACAAAAAGTTTTTCTTCGCTATTTTTTGCATGTCAGAACGCACTGGCTGTGTTACGTCACTAAATTTGAGAGCTATGAGATTACCGCGATTTACCGATTTCGCGAAATAATGAATCGCAAAATAACTGGATCTATATTTGATTTGGGCGGGATCGGGAGGGTGGTTAGATAATAATGTTCCGACTTACACCGAAATTCGGGTTATTCGAATTACGAAGATTCTTAAGAGCGGATGAACATCGTAACCCGAGTACTTCCTGTATATGACGATATTTCACTCAATCATTTTTAGGGGTGGGGGCTATGCGTAGAAAGATCACAGTGGGCAAGCGGATCGGGATGACATTAAAAAAAGGGGGTTGGGTTGTGACAACAATGCTTCTTGCGTTGACTTGCGTTGTTCCTTCACAGAATAACATATTGTTCGGATTGAAGTGGTTATTACGTCCGCCTTGCATGCGGAAAGTCCTGGGTTCAATTCCCAGATGGTGAAACAAAATTAAATGTGTTTAGCTGCCTGTTCTTTTACCCATTTTTTGCAAACGAACATGACTAACCCTAGAGTCGGAAATTTATAGTTTATGGTTGGCAAGGGTGGTGGGAACGAAACAACAACCACTGTGCACATGTCCCCACGTTTATTCACTTTTTTTCTCCCATTACTTCGTGCTGGTTTTTGTGTCCTTTCTCTCACGCCCCCCCCCCCTTTCTTGCACTATTTATGCACTATTTATGATAAGCAAGTCTGCGGCGTATGCTACGCCGTGGGTCATCTTCAAAATTTAAAATAAAACACCGTGATGTCACACGTGGCCAGACCCCCTGTTCCACTTTCTTACACCCCCTCTCCGCGTGACGTACTTTATGATCGGCCCCTGAACTATCTTATCTTATCTATACAGACGCAGAAGATAATTGCCTGTATACACACACATATGAACACACACACACACACACGCACACACGCACGCACACACACACACACACACATATATATATATTCTTTGAAAAACAATTCTTAAGCTTTAGTATCTGCCAAAAATGCCATTATGGGCCACCAGCTCCAAACGAAATCGAATGGAGGGGTCTAAGTCTAAACGAAAATAAAAAATAAAATTAATTTTTAAAACAGCTACATAGACATATGGTTTATATGCTTGGGTATAAATGTGTTTTCCCCCTGAAAATGTGAGAATTTGATGAGAATGAAACAGGTCAATGTCGTAATTTATCTTTCCGCTATATGTGTGTGTGTGTGTGTGTGTGTGTGTATGTGTGTGTGTGTGTGGGTGTGTGTGTGTGGGTGTGTGTGTGTGTGTGTGTGTGTATGTGTGTGTAGGTGTGTGTATATGTGTGTATGTGTGTGTGTGTGTATGTGTGTGTATGTGTGTGTATGTGTGTATGTGTGTGTATGTGTGTGTATGTGTGTGTATATGTGTGTATGTGTGTGTATATGTGTGTATGTGTGTGTATGTGTGTGTATGTGTGTATGTGTGTGTATATGTGTGTATGTGTGTGTATATGTGTGTGTATATGTGTGTATGTGTGTGTTTGTGATCAAAGATTGAGCCACGAAATTCCTCACTCCAAGTCTTTACATTGACACCAGCGGTCAATCACCAAATACATTCTAGTCAGGTACCTACACAGGTGTGATTAGACTACTGAATGTGTAGATTAGGTACTTGAATAAAACTTGTATGAGACAAATGTGGTAAAGGGTGGCTCCGTACCTTATGTACAGGGCCGGAGGTAGCTATTTTGGTGCCGTTGGCACAGACCCACATGTGTGCCCATTTCTGCCCCAGGCCCCGATCATCCACTTGCCGATGATATGTTCAATTAAATTAAATATTATGAAAAAAAAAACAAATAACAAAGAAAAATAGTTGTTACCACATATGGTTGTACTACTAGACTACTATCACTCATATAAAACTTACAATAATGTATTTCTGTATTAAAATTAATAGTTAATTAATTTTGTAATAATAATACTCAATAACACTTTACATTTATAAATTCTTCATTCTTGATTTACATCTGGCCATTTCTTTTGAGTTTGTATAAAAGTTTTATTAAAAGTTAATTTTGCGAAATTAGTCTGCCCTCAATGATCAAAAGAGATAAGAAATAGACTAAAGCCTTTCTTGTTTCGTTGAAAATCTGCGTAGGAATTTTTGTACATTTCAAATGAGAGAAGGGGCGTTGAGTTTTGAAAAGTTCGTAACCAATAATGTTAAAAATATTCGCAAAGAAATTTCTATATTTGGAAAAAGCATACTCGATGCTGTCCTTAACAATACTGAGATGTTTGTGGTACATCAACCAAACAAGAACATTGAAATGCTGTGTCATTATACGCCTGTCCTCATCTACTGATCTCTACCTCTAGTTTGTCAACAATGATGTAGCAAGCAGATATACGAAATTGGTATCTGGCTTTCAGAGATACTTCATGGGCATCATCAATGACCACAGTCTTTCGTTTACAATTACAGGTCAACGTTGTATATGATACACACCTTGTATTATTTCTTTTACAGCTTCTTCATATCTTTAAAATTTATTCTATAGATTCATGCAAATGATCTGGTAGTGAAAATATAAATCATTTTTTTTTTCAAATCCACATGATCATTTTAGATGAAAAGTAACGCGAAAATAAAACAAAATGTACCCTTTGACCTCTGTTTAATCACGATTTGTTGTAAAGCTAAGCTTCATTAGTACTACCTAGTACTACCTACACCAGAAAGTTGTCTATACAAATGTTATTAAATAATGTCAGATTCAATATTACATTTGCAATTAGCTAAAGTCCTGTTTGTCGATTACGAGTGGCTATCGGGACAATATACATATTTTTTTCAGGACTGTGGTGCCTCCCAAACGCTTGGCGCCCTAGACACGTGCATTGTTTGCCTAATGCATGGCTAGTCCAGGCCTGCTTATGTAGTTGCAAATATTCTAGGATTCTAGAACATAATTGTTTCGACAGTTATCTTAACTAGGTACTTATTTTAATGTCGTCTAAAAATAGAAATATGAAATTTGATTTCAGTTCTTTTTCCTTCTTCAGCGGAATTTTGCCTCTATAGCTGAGTCTATGGTTGCCAGATGTCCGTCCGGTTTTGTACCGGACTGTCCGGTATTATCGTATTTGTACATTAAAAATTGAAGTACTGTAATACATGTTAACAAATTTCGTCAATAATGTCCAGTATTTTTGAGACAGCCATCTGGTAACCTTAGCTGGGTCTATGAGACAGCCATCTGGCAACCCATTCCACGCCCAAATACCGGTCGGAGATAAAGAAAACTTGTATGTGTTTGTTCTTGCATATGTTTGATTTTTTAATAACTTCATTGACATGGGGATTCCAAAATAGTTTCTCATTTATTATGTATCTTTCAGCCAGCCTTATTGTTAGGTCATATGTATCGTTCCGCCAGCTTTATTGTTAGGTCATATGTATAGTTCAATCCACTTTATTGTTTGATCATACCTAGTGGTCAGCCGAATTTTGTTTGTTTTTGTTTGTCGATTCCAAGTATCTTGTTTTGTATAATAGGGCTGCGGAAATTAACGATTAATTTCTCGATTAATGGGTAAACTTTTTTATCGATTATATTATTTTAATCGAAAAAATAGCGATTAAAATGGAATAAAATGTTTTATTTTTTGGTCGATTTATTAATAAATAATTTGTTATTAATAGTTATTTATAGTTGTTTTTACGTGCACATTTCTCCATTTAAAAAAAAGATTTTTAAAGAGTAAGCTTTAAAATAAGCAGTTTTTATGAGGAAAATTATATGAAAAACCCCCATTGTTTTTACTTAATTAACAATAACAAATATAAAATTCATTGACATTAAATAAATTGAACTACTTAGCCTATATTTCAATGTTCAATAGGCTATATGTCCTAAAATTATAATATATTTTTTTTTATTAAATACTAAAGTTATGGGCATTTTATCACATTTTCAGTTAAATGACGTCATACATCTTATTTTCAGCTTCAATCAAAATTATCGATTAATTAATCGTTAATTTTTCAAAAGCTAACGATTAAATTTAAATTAATCGATAACAGCCCTAACTTGTATTAATCTTCAAGTAATTTGTAAACACAACATTAAACCATCGCATCAATATAAATAAATATTTTTAACATATAACAAAAGAAAGAGATAAACGCCAATACTATTGTACCGTGGCACTCAATGATCCAGGGAAATAACACAGGAGGTACAGAATAGTCAAGTGGTATATCAACAGTTGGGCAGAGTAGCCCGGGTGACTAGACCAAAGTTACGCAGGGTCAGGTTGGTATTTGTTAGAGCTAGCAGACAGCCAGCAATAATAAATACGATCAGCAATCACCTCCCCTTGACATATCGATCGGCCGATCAGTCCTGTAATCAATAACAGCCCAGTACCAATGGTCGCGTTGTTTCCTGCGCCTACAAAACTGGCTCTGTGCCTAAACAAGAACACCCCTATATGTCTACCTACAGCGCTGTACTGAGGGGACATTGCACCGCGTGGTCGTCGTACATTTAAACCCGGGCAGCTTATCCCTGACACAATGGAGCAGATCCCGGTGTGGCATTTAAAGTTTTGAGCTTGACTGCAAGCATTGGGTCGTGTTTGACGTTTGAACAGACATATACCTGAACGTTGAACAGCGTGTTGAAGTTTATTCGTGGAATAACATAAGACATTAGTGAAAGAGATTCTTAGCCTAACATCAGAGATACATAAGGTTCAAGGTAGGTGTTTACATTTGAGGCACTCTGTCAAGTGAGTGAAAGCACATTATCTGTAAGTAACCTTTCATAACAGTGAAGCGTGGATTGATAATAACAGAGGATTTTTCATTTAGATCAGCATGAATCTTAAATCATTGTAAAATTAAACTTTAAGTTAAGAAAGGAAAGACTTAGGGATAGAGGATCGCTTTACATAAAACACAGAACAAACCTATGAGTTTAAGATGTCCAAAAAAAGTGATACCTAATATAAGTTTAATAGATAAATGTTGCCTGTTCTCTTTAGATGATGTTTCAAATGATAACTTATTTTAATGGTCAAAAGACCTTAGAGATGATCTCTCCAAGGCGAACCTTTCTGGACAGAGTTTTTAAATGAGATTTCAGTTAGTGTGTTGACTCAGCTAAACTTGTTAACTCGCTCTTGTTTGCTAAGAGTTAAATGGCGTCAAATGAACTTTACAGTCTTCGACTGTTGTAAATGTCAAATTCGTCGCTGTGGCCCTTAAAGCGAAACAATTTCCACTTCAAAGTACCGACTCTCGGATTAGGTGAAAATCTTGTAAATCTTACCGAGAGAAGAGCTCTGACTGGGGTAGCGTGACAAGTTTGGCTGATTAGTATGACCTGGACGTCGGTTAAAAAGTAACTTATAGCACCCTTCATTATTAAAAAGTAACTTATAGCACCTTTCATTATTTAATGAAAACTAAACGGTCTGAAGGTCGGAACCACCGGTGTTAACAACATGCCAGGCTCCGTGTTACTTTTCCTGTGTTCAATCACACAACAATCAATAAAATGTTCTTATCGTTTTTCTTAATGCTGGGATCCCCCCCCCCAAAAGCCCCTTGTTCTATAACAGAAAATTGAGATACGTTTGATCCGACCATGAGATGTCACGTGACACGGGTGAGCCGCACGTGACATCGTCGGATTTTATTTTGTGAATCAATACAATCAAAATACTTTTTAGACATGTCAATTATTGACAACTTTAGGACCATTAAATAGATGAGATGTTTGACAACTTTAGGACCATTTAATAGATGAGATGTTTGACAACTTTAGGACCATTTAATAGATGAGATGTTTGACAACTTTAGGACCATTTAATAGATGAGATATTTGACAACTTTAGGACCATTAAATAGATGAGATGTTTGACAACTTTAGGACCATT
>MUZC01000007.1:61508-84643 GCA_002072015.1 Radix auricularia
AATAGATGAGATGTTTGACAACTTTAGGACCATTTAATAGATGAGATGTTTGACAACTTTAGGACCATTTATTAGATGAGATGTTTGACAACTTTAGGACCATTAAATAGATGAGATGTTTGACAACTTTAGGACCATTAAATAGATGAGATGTTTGACAACTTTAGGACCATTAAATAGATGAGATATTTGACAACTTTACGACCAT
Source organism: Radix auricularia (assembly GCA_002072015.1). Taxonomy (NCBI): domain Eukaryota; kingdom Metazoa; phylum Mollusca; class Gastropoda; family Lymnaeidae; genus Radix; species Radix auricularia. Next base: position 61,717 of record MUZC01000007.1, read on the forward strand.
TAAATAGATGAGATGTTTGACAACTTTAGGACCATTTAATAGATGAGATGTTTGACAACTTTAGGACCATTAAATAGATGAGATATTTGAGAACTTTACGACCATTAAATAGATGAGATGTTTGACAACTTTACGACCATTAATTTAAGATGACATTCCAATCATTGCCATAAATCTAAATTAAAAATTTAGACTTTAAAAGCAAATATTGACATAAACCTGAAATTAGAATCAACTTCTACTGGCTTTTTAAATATATTAATTTTTAGTCTTTGCTACATTTTTGCAGAGGACTGTCTATAAATAAGTAATTTTTTCATAAAAAATTATTTATTTTTAAAGTTTCTAATTTGCTCGTCTTATTCAAAGCAGATTAATCTGAAAATCTGAAATGAAAAAAAAAAATTCCTAGATTATTATTGTTATATCCACGGTAAAACACACAAAAATAAATTAATAAAATTTAATAAAAAACCTAGAAGAATGTGAGGGTAAAATCTAGATGTAATAACAGAATCTTAATTTAAACTGAAGGCTTCATTTTACAGATGCTTTCCTTCTTTCCTTCTTTCCTTCTTAAATTTTGGAACATACTTCATCTACATAGCCTAATTTATTTGCGTAATGTTCTTTCTCTAGGAACTTAAAAAGTTCTTTGCTATCTTTTAGTGCGTCTCTGTTAGAGAGTAATGACACCATCTCAAGAGGGAACTATCAACAAAGTTTTGACACCGTTCAGACCAACAGGCCAGTGTTTTAATAAGAAGAAAGTTATATCAATAGTTATGAAAATGTTTTAAAAGGCTTTGAACTCTCAGGTTTGATTTCATGTCTTGCAAGGCTCAGTGCGGTAAAACTTTTGTGTCTAATCTCTTATTATTGTCAGGAGCGAGTAATCCTCAAATAGGAGATTCTTTAATGACATCATTGAGACACTTTTTTTCTCTCTTCTTTTCTTCATATCTCCGAAGAGATAAACTCGGGCTAATGAACATGTCTAATGTTATCTGGGAGGGGAGGGGAGGGGGTTCAGTAAGTGCTCAACATTTTAACTCGGTGTGACATCCCGAGTGTTGGAAAAAGGAGACCACACAAAATACAGTAGACTCTATACCTCGCCTTTTGCGGCACCGCATACTCGAGGATATGGCTCTCATATGGCTCTCAGTTTTTTAGTAAGTAAACGCTCATATTCACTCTAACTGGTAAATGATTTTAAAATAACGAGCTTGGAGGACAATACAATTGAAATGTTTTATATTTATCACTATTACATATTACTATTTATTACATATACTGTCTTTGGAATGTGTTTGGGAAGCGTAATTTATTTTCGTGTATATAATATCATACACAGGCGTTTTACAACTGTGTCAAATATTCGCGGATATACGGGATTCTCGGGACTGGAAGGAATATAAACCCTGCGAATAGCGGGGGGCGGGGTGGAATGTGTAGAATACTGTACCACGTTTTTAATGCATACACGTACGCACACATACACGTACGCACACATACACGTCCGCACACATACACAAACACGCATGGGCACGCACACTCGGACATAAAACTTCCTTGAAGAAATTTGATAGCTTTAATTTCACACCACACCAGGGCAGTTGTGAAACTTTTAACAGAACTACATTTTATCCGAGTGTTGGTCGTCGTTTCTCCCTGAGTAGAACAATCATAAGAGAAAGCTCAACCATGGGTCTAAGAAATAACCAGGACTTGATACAATTAGCAACGGATCGTCAAAAATGGAAATCCATGACCTCTGCCCTATGTGCCGTCTTCGGCCCGAGAGGAAATAACTAACTAACTAACTAACTAACTAACATTTTATCCAATATTTATTTATTTCACGGAAATTAATTCGCATCGATCGCGGATGACGATGTTGATTCAACATGGTGGAGTTTAATCTCCAGCTTACAGCAAACCCTCGCCACAATCTCGGAAACGATCATGCAAGAAACATCTCAACTCTCTTTTATGCCTCAATCGATTACCTTTAATGAGCCAATCGATACGTAAAGCTCTTATAGTAATTCAATAACTCCGATACATCTTGAATTGGTCGATTGCTGTACTCGCACTCTAAGCCCTTATGTAACAGTGCACACATCATCCACAATAGATATGATAGACAAAATACATTTTTAGAGAGTTAATTGGTCGATATTAAACTAAAACTAGAAACTGGACGGGTGTCTATTTATTTAGACCTCATGACATTTTGTGCAGGAAGACAGTCTAAAAACTGGACGGGTGTCTATTTATTTAGACCTCATGACATTTTGTGCAGGAAGACAGTCTAAAAACTGGTACATAATGATACTATAACAATCAACACTAGAACAGCTGTTATTTAAGTAAGGTGGACTTAGAGACGTTAAAATAACTTAACAGTAAAGCTGGGCATTAAAACAGCTGGACGTTAAAATAATTGGAAATAAAGTTGAGTATTAAGCAGCTTTGCATTAAGAAAATTGGGATTTAAGATTCCTGGGCATTATGAAAGATGGGCGGTGAGACAGCTGGGCATTATGAAAGATGGGCGGTGAGACAGCTGGGCATTAAGACAGCTGGGCATTAAGACAGCTGGGCATTATGAAAGATGGGCGGTGAGACAGCTGGGCATTAAGACAGCTGGGCATTAAGACAGCTGGGCATTAAGATAGCTGGGTATTAAGACAGCTGGGCATTAAGACAGCTGGGCATTAAGACAGCTGGGCATTATAAAAGATGGGCGGTGAGACAGCTGGGCATTAAGACAGCTGGGCATTAAGACAGATGGGCATTATGAAAGATGGGCGGTGAGACAGCTGGGCATTAAAACAGCTGGGCATTAAAACAGCTAGGCATTAAGACAGCTGGGCATTAAGACAGCAGGGCATTATGAAAGATGGACGGTGAGACAGCTGGGCATTAAGACAGCTGGGCATTAAGACAGCTGGGCATTAAGACAGCTGGGCATTAAGACGGTTGGGAATTAAGACAGCTGGGCATTAAGACAGCTGGGCATTTAGACATCTGGGCATTAAGACAGCTGGGCATTAAGACATCAACGTATTAAGACAGCTGGGCATTAAGACATCAACGCATTAAGACAGATGGGCATTAAGACAGCTGGGCATTAAGACAGCTGGGCATTAAGACAGCTGGGCATTAAGACATCAACGCATTAAGACATCAACGCATTAAAACAGCTGGGCATTAAGACATCAACGCATTAAGACATCAACGCATTAAGACAGCTGGGCATTAAGACATCAACGCATTAAGACAGCTGGGCATTAAGACATCAACGCATTAAGACAGCTGGGCATTAAGACAGTTGGGCATTAAGACATCAACGCATTAAGACAGCTGGGCATTAAGACATCAACGCATTAAGACAGCTGGGCATTAAGACAGCTGGGTATTAAGACGGTTGGGCATTAAGACAGCTGGGCATTAAGACGGTTGAGCATTAAGACAGCTTGGCATTAAGACAGCTGGGCATTAAGACAGCTGGGCATTTAGACGGTTGGGCATTAAGACAGCTGGGCATTAAGACGGTTGGGCATTAAGACAGCTGGGCATTAAGACAGCTGGGTATTAAGACTGCTGGGTATTAAGACAGCTGGGCATTAAGACATCAACGCATTAAGACAGCTGGGCATTAAGACAGCTGGGCATTAAGACAGCTGGGCATTAAGACAGCTGGGCATTCAGACGGTTGGGCATTAAGACAGCTGGGCATTATGACAGCTGGGCATTATGACAACTGGGAATTAAGACAGCTGGGCATTATGACAGCTGGGCATTATGACAGCTGGGCATTATGAAAGATGGGCGGTGAGACAGCTGGCATTAAGACAGCTGGACATTAAGACAGCTGGGCATTAAGACAGCTGGACATTAAGACAGTTGGGCATTAAGACAGCTGGGCATTAAGACAGCTGGGCATTAAGACGGTTGGGCATTAAGACAGCTGGGCATTAAGACAGCTGGGCATTATGACAGCTGGGCATTATGACAGCTGGGCATTAAGACAGCTGGGCATTATGACAGCTGGGCATTATGAAAGATGGGTGATGAGACAGCTGGGCATTAAGACATCAACGCATTAAGACAGCTGGGCATTAAGACACCTGGGCATTAAGACAGCTGGGCATTAAGACATCAACGCATTAAGACAGCTGGGCATTAAGACAGCAGGGCATTAAGACAGCTGGGCATTATGATACCTGGGCATTATGAAAGATGGGCGGTGAGACAGCTGGGCATTAAGACATCAACGCATTAAGACAGCTGGGCATTAAGACAGGTGGGCATTAAGACAGCTGGGAATTAAGACAGCTGGGCATTAAGAAATCAGGGCATTAAGATAGCTGGACATTAAGACAGCTAGGAATTAAAACAGCTGGGCATTAAGAAATCAGGGCATTAAGATAGCTGGGCATTAAGATAGCTGGGCATTAAGATAGCTGGGCATTAAGATAGCTGGGCATTAAGAAATCAGGGCATTAAGATAGCTGGGCATTCAGATAGCTGGGCATTAAGATAGCTGGGCATTAAGATAGCTGGGCATTAAGATAGCTGGGCATTATGACAGCTGGGCATTAAGATAGCTGGGCATTAAGATAGCTTGGCATTATGACAGCTGGGCATTAAGATAGCTGGGCATTTAGATAGCTGGGCATTAAGATAGCTGGGCATTAATATAGCTGGGCATTAAGACAGCTGGGCATTAAGACAGCTGGGCATTAAGAAATCAGGGCATTAAGATAGCTGGACATTAAGACAGCTAGGAATTAAGACAGCTGGGCATTAAGATAGCTGGGCATTAAGATAGCTGGGCATTAAGATAGCTGGGCATTAAGATAGCTGGGCATTAAGACAGCTGGGAATTAAGACAGCTGGGCATTAAGACAGCTAGGAATTAAGACAGCTGGGCATTAAGAAATCAGGGCATTAAGATAGCTGGGCATTAAGATAGATGGGCATTAAGATAGCTGGGCATTAAGATAGCTGGGCATTATGACAGCTGGGCATTAAGATAACTGGGCATTATGACAGCTGGGCATTAAGATAGCTGGGCATTTAGATAGCTGGGCATTAAGATAGCTGGGCATTAAGACAGCTGGGCATTAAGACATCAACGCATTAAGATAGCTGGGCATTAAGACAGCTGGGCATTAAGACAGCTGGGCATTAAGACATCAACGCATTAAGATAGCTGGGCATTAAGACAGCTGGGCATTAAGACAGCTAGGAATTAAGACAGCTGGGCATTAAGACAGCTGGGCATTAAGATAGCTGGACATTAAGACAGCTGGGCATTAAGATAGCTGGGCATTAAGACGGTTGGGCATTAAGACAGCTGGGCATTAAGATAGCTGGGCATTAAGATAGCTGGGCATTAAGACAGCTGGGCATTAAGACAGCTGGACATTAAGACAGCTGGGCATTAAGACAGCTGGGCATTAAGACAGCCGGGCAATAATACAGCTTGGCATTTGGACAACTTCAAATAGAATTTATAAAAGCTGGTTCCATTCTAAATTTAAAAAGTTATGCTAACAAAAGGAGAAATTATTTACGAAATTTAAGGCTACCAATTCAAAAAAAAAAGCTGCCAGATTCAGTGGCGTAGCTAGGGGGGCGGTCCGCCCCGGGCGGCACTCATTCAAAGGGCGGCATTTGTGGACATTTGAAAAATAAACACAGCCATTTTCGAAAACCGCCCCTTTTCTTTTGAAGGGGAAAATCATAGTGAAACAAAAAGAATCTCAATTTTGAGTTTAACTTAACGGATTCGTGCAAAATTTGTTTGATTACATAGTGGTTGTTGTAACTAATGCAGAGCAGTTTAAAAATTTAAAATCGCTCATAAAAGGTAACTATTTGTTTGCAAAATTAAGTGGTATACGTCACATATGGCACTTTTGTAAGAAAACTGCACAAAAACAACAAATCACCGCTAATGCGAATATATGTAGCATTAATATGGCACTAACGTTTTAGCGTGGAATTTCGACATTCCCAGAACAATGCGTTAACAAGTACCTACATGACATAGTGGTTCACGTATTGTGTTTAAATTGCAAGTAGTAAATTTTATTACCATTTAAGGCTTTATACAATTATTGTAAGTGAAATTATCAAAAATTAAATTTACTTTGTTTTTATTGCATTAAAGTAACACATATAGCTTGCATTTTTCACTCATATACAGTTATTCATTAAAAATGAACGATTATTTATTTCTCCGTTAATAAACACCACAATAACATAAATATTTAGAAAAAGACATACTCAAAAATTTCAAGAGTCTTGGAAAAATGGACATCTTAAGTAACTAGTAACACGAGATCAGATGCTGGAATTTTACTCATTTAATGGCAATCTTTTAGTTTTCTGTTATATCCCAATTTATAGGAACCCATCTTTTTTAAATTAATACAAATTTATTTGATGAAACAAATAAATGTGATAAACTGAACGCTGTTACAGAGAGTTTGAAATAACGAGTAGATACCAAGTTAAAAGGATAAAAATATGAGTGGGGAAAATTCAGAAGACGTGGTTCTATCTTAAGAGCAGAAAGTACAACGAGAAATGTTTTTATCCATAAATGTAATTATGAAAGAAAATAAAAGAACGAGGTAAAGCGTTACATGTCCTTGCAAGAAAATATTCGTGTATAATACTATACCATCTAGGATTCTAAATGAAGAATTTGAACATCAATTAAATTTCTTTATTTACATTGATAAAGAAATTTCCAGATTGAAAGAGAAAGGATCCAGGTATTTATGGCAGTACACGGGGCCGGTCTAAGCTATTGCGGGCCCCTATTCAGCTTAGTATGCGAAACTTATTGCGTGGGCCCCAGTTTGGGTAGGGATAAGGTATTAATAAGTGAAAATTAAGATAGGTTGGGCCTATGAAAGCGCTGGTCCTGCTGCGACCGCATAGATTGCCGGAGCCTAAGACCAGCCGTGGCTGAACCTACACTAAAAGAAGAGGCATTATGTTAAAAAAGAGTGGAAATACCCCCTTGATCAATAAAAAATATATTTAACAGTAAATATTGGAAAATTCTTAACATTACAATTTGGCTAAGAATTTTTTCAACAATTGCTACCAGTGTATCTAGTTGTGAAAGGAGCTTCTCCAAGCTGAAGTTGAAAAAAAATATTTTCGCTCCCGAATAAGTGATTTAATACTACAAAATCTTGCAATCTTGTCAATAGAACATGATATTACAAATAATTTAAATTTTGATTACATAATAAACAATGTTTCGACTATGAAAGTTAGGTGAGTAAGTAAATTTATAAATAATAAAAAAAACATGTTTACATACTGATGCATTCAATTTCTTTTTTTTTTTTTAATTATTAAAAAAATTCATATCTTTATAAATAAAAAGTAAAAGCATATTAATTGTTAATGTTTTTGGGTGTAAATTTGGAATATCTTTTGTCTCATTTGGGGTGAGGGGAGACCAGTGACCCCATAACTTTCTTGTGGCCTTCAAAACAATTATCTTTTAATTGTAAAATGTGTATTTATAGGTTTATCATCTTAGGCGGCCTCTTTTATTACTGCTTACATAAATAGGGCATGCAATGGTAAAATTGTTCCCCACCTTTTACAATGTAGTTCGTTTCAATTACAATTATTTATTCATGCTTATTAATTTATGAAAACCATCATATGATTAACTTAAGTTAATAAAGAGGCCGTCCATAAATGACGTCACGTGATTTCGATGATTGTTCATCCCCCTGCCCCCTTGTCACACGGCGTCACGAAACGAAAACTTAGACCCATTCTACAGCGGTCCACACTATGACGTGACAAAGTCCCCCCCCCCCATACAAGCGGTATTTTGTATTTGAAAATGAGCATGTTTAAAATCTTTTTTTTTTGTTTGGTCATTTTAAATATGTTTTTAGATTAAGGTTACACTCTAAACATCGTAACACGCCTGAAACCACGTAAATCGTCATTGAATAAAGTTTGGGTAATCATATATTTCAGTGTAACTTTTATTTAAAGTTGCGCGTTTTGAATGACATCAAATTTGTGACCCCTCCCCCCGGTGCGTGACGTCATTTATGGGCGGCCCCTAAAAGGGCGGCATATTAGAGACCGCCCCGGGCGGCAAAAGCTCTAGCTACGCCGCTGGCCAGATTCATTACTGGATAATATTCAAAACTCACAAGAGTAACACCATTAGTTAAATCATTAAACCTTGAAACACTAGAGGATAGAAGTACCAAGAGTAAATTAGTTGTTATACATAAAGCAATTAATGCTAATTTAAAAATACAACACAAAGAAAACATTAATACAACCCTCTAATAGACATAAAGATAAAAACACCTTTCTTATCCCGTATGCAATAACAAATACAATTTTTCTTTCTTCCCGTCCGGTATTCGGGCGTGGCATGGGTTGCCTGAAGAAACCTTGAAAGCCAACACTTTATCCTCATTTAAAACTCTAATAAGAATGCAGGACTTATCACAAACCATAGATATAAGTAGGACGCACCAATCTTCTGTACAGAATGAGCGTCTGTAACATATAAGATAAGATAACATATTACTGTAAGCAGTAATAAAAGAGGCCGCATAAGATGATAAACCTATAAATACAATTTTACAATTAAAAGATAAGGATACACACCAAAATACTTAAAAATTACGCACTTGACATAAAAACTTAATCGAAACCTCCAAAATGAATATATAAACAATGTAATTACTAAAGATAACAATAAAAATTCTTGGTCCATTATCAAATCTTAAAAAATAGAGCCTACATGTACAGCCCTATGCCCACATCAACATGGCTTTAGAGAAAACAGATCACGTGAAACACAATTAAAAGGTCTAATAGATGAACTATCAAAAGGCTTAGACAATAATGATCAGATAGATTCAATATTACTAGACAACTCAAAAGCATTTGACACCACCAAAGTTTACTTTACAAAAATTTAAACACTTTGGGATCTCAGGTCCTTAGTACGCTGGATCCAAGACGTCCTTTTGGGTAGGGAGCAAACTGTAATAATTAAGGAATCTAAATCTGCCTCAATAAAGCTTTACTCAGGTGTTCCACAAGGAACTGTGCTAGTTCCATTACTCTTTTTTAATTTATATAAATGATTTACCCAACAAAGTCTCAATAGGAACAAAAGTTAGGTTATTTGATGATGATCTATGGAACAATTAAATAAGAACAAGATAGCAACATTTTACAAAAAGACTTTGATGAATTAATAAAATGGGACCTAACTGGAGTATGTCCTTCCAATCAGAAAAGTATCAATTGCTAAGAGTAAAAAAGAAAAAGAAAAAATATTTCATTCATCAAAAAGAACTATCTCAAACTAAAGATGCAAAATACTTATGAGTACTAATAAATGAGAAGCTATCATGGAATCCCCATGACAACTGGGCATTAAGACAGCTGGGCATTAAGACAGCTGGGCATCAAGGCAGATAGGTATTCTGACTAACCTACTTTCCACCAAACTTTGCGGACATTCAGTAAAATTGGTCATTTCCAAACAATCATATAAATTATACATCGGCCTTCCTCGTGTCACCCAATCATTGTGTCAATTCATTGGTGATAGTCATTTAACCAATCTTTGTTTTCACAACCTAACCTCTCTCAATCCAACAACCATTGTGTGCATCTTATGGCTGTATTTATTTTAAGCAATCATTCATTATGTGTACATGTAATGACAAAATTAATTTACGCCGTTCATTTACGACATGCCGTACCGCTATTTATTTTCGGCAGTTACTTGCACTGTTTCTTATTGCCCTGTTTCTTGTTGCCCTGTTTCTTGTTGTTGTTCGCCCCTTATTTTCGACGATGACCACTTTCATCATATTTGTATTTGAGCGGTGCTAGGCCGCCACTTGTGTCCTCGAGTGGCTAATTAAACATATGCTAGCACGAAATTGACGTCCGTATGTCGGACAAGAGATTAATGGGATCCCTTCAGCAGGGTTTTGGATAGGTCCTTCCTGGCTTGCCGTTTTGGATAGGTCCTTCCTGGCTTGACGTTTTGGATAGGTCCTTCCTGGCCTGACGTTTTGGATAGGTCCTTCCTGGCCTGACGTTTTGGATAGGTCCTTCCTGGCTTGCCGTTTTGGATAGGTCCTTCCTGGCTTGCCGTTTTGGATAGGTCCTTCCTGGCTTGCCGTTTTGGATAGGTCCTTCCTGGCCTGCCGTTTTGGATAGGTCCTTCCTGGCTTGCCGTTTTGGATAGGTCCTTCCTGGCTTGCCGTTTTGGATAGGTCCTTCCTGGCTTGCGGCTTGCCGTTTTGGATAGGTCCTTCCTGGCTTGCCGTTTTGGATAGGTCCTTCCTGGCTTGCCGTTTTGGATAGGTCCTTCTGGCTTGCCGTTTTGGATAGGTCCTTTCTGGCTTGCCGTTTTGGATAGCTCCTTCCTGGCTTGCCGTTTTGGATAGGTCCTTCCTGGCTTGCCGTTTTGGATAGGTCCTTCCTGGCTTGCCGTTTTGTCTTGGCAGCCTTTTGTTTATTTGCCTCACAGACAACTACGCCATTCCGTATCCCAGAGCGCCAGAGGGCTCAGTTACTTGCTGTTGCTTCCCAGGAGTCATGATTAATGACAAAGGCATTTAAAATACAAAATACACAAACTAATTGTGCAATGAAAGCAATAAATTTGAGCTTTATTTATTAAATAACACGACAGTAAAAGTTTCGGCTAATGCCTTCCTCAGTACAATAACATGAAATACGTTCTTACATTAGTAATATTTAAATTAATATATGCACACGGACCAAAGAACTCTAAAGTAATGAGAACATTGAAGCCCTGGCTAATATTGTGTTTCTCACTGCCCTGTTTCTCACTGCCCTGTTTCTCACAGCCCTGTTTCTCACAGCCCTGTTTCTCACTGCCCTGTTTCTCACAGCCCTGTTTCTCACTGCCCTGTTTCTCACTGTCCTGTTTCTCACTGTCCTGTTTCTCACTGCCCTGTTTCTGAATGTCCTGTTTCTCACTGCCCTGTTTCTGACTGTCCTGTTTCTCATTGTCCTGTTTCTGACTGCCCTGTTTCTCAATGTCCAGTTTCTCACTGCCCTGTTTGTGACTGGTCTGTTTCTCACTGCCCTGTTTCTCACTGCCCTGTTTCTCACAGCACGTGTTTCGAAGTACAATCTTTCAAAGTACAGTATAAAAATTGATCGTTTAACCATAGCAACATATAGAATTGTGCCACATGACATTGTGCCGCATGACATTGTGCCACATGACATTGTGCCGCATGACATTGTGCCGCATGACATTGTGCCACATGACATTGTACCGCATCACATTGTGCCACATGACATTGTGCCGCATGACATTGTGCCGCATGACATTGTGCCGCATGACATTGTGCCACATGACATTGTGCCGCATGATATTGTGCCACATGACATTGTGCCGCATGACATTATGCCACATGACATTGTGTCACATGACATTGTGCCGCATGACATTGTGCTCCATGACATTGTGTCGTGTGAAATTGTACAGTATAAAATTGTACAGTATAAAATTGCACCATATAAAATTGTACCATATAAAATTGCACCATATAAAATTGTACCATATCACTTAGACTCGTATCTCATTGAACTGCTCTTTTTAAAAAAGTGAACTACGTTTGCGTTTATTTTTGTATGTACTTGTATATCTAGTTAATGTAAATGTGTATGTACATGTATATCTAGTTAATGTAAATGTGTATGTACTTGTATATCTAGTTAATGTAAATGTGTATGTACATGTATATCTAGTTAATGTAATGTGTATGTACATGTATATCTAGTTAATGTAAATTTGTATGTACTTGTATATCTAGTTAATGTAAATGTGTATGTACATGTATATCTAGTTAATGTAAATTTGTATGTACATGTATATCTAGTTAATGTAAATGTGTATGTACATGTATATCTAGTTAATGTAAATTTGTATGTACTTTAGATCTATATGAATGTTAGATCTATAGGCAGATGAAATCAAACTTTTTTATTTGAGATCTAACTGCGTGTAGGGTATAGATGTGTCCTGATACACGCACACGCAAGCCTTGAATACACTGTAGGACAATAAGACGCACAGTTCGATATCTTAGAAAGCCCCACTCCTGGCTGCCAAATCTGGATCTATAACTCAAGTGTCTGGAAACATTCGCTGGATTTTTTTATGCTTCAGAGATAACATGGTGATTTTTTGTCATTGTAGGACTTCTTGCCTGACTAAACTCAGCGGTGAATGTCTGTCTACGTAGTTTTCTTTGGCTAATATTAGAATGTTTATCTAGCCCCAGTTGTTACATACCTCATATTTGAATTATGTTAATGCAGCACTCGATCATGATTCCCCACCATCTCTCTCTCTCTCTTTCTCTTCCACCCTCCACCCATCTCTTCCTCTCACTCTATTTTTTTCTCTCTTTATTCCCCTCTCTCTCTCTCTCTCCTCTGTCTCCCTCTTCCTTTGTTTTTCTAAATCTAATACTCCTTTGCTTAAAAATCCCTCTTTCGTTTCTTTCCCTCTCTGTCTGTACATATGAGAGGTTGTGTATACTATTATAATAGTAGTATTTGTTAGTGATGACTAAATAATAACTCAATATTTTTATACATTTCATCAGACATCGCCTCTTCAACACTTTTCAAATTAAAATACGAGATTGACGACTTCCTTCTAAACTGATGGCAAAACGTTTTCATAGAGTGCAACGGATTAAGTACGTTTTCATAGAGTGCCCCAGATTAAGTAACGTTTTCATAGAGTGCCTCGGATTAAGTACGTTTTCATAGAGTGCCTCGGATTAAGTGTCGTTTTTATAGAGTGCCTCGGATTAAGTGACGTTTTTATAGAGTGTCTCGGATTAAGTACGTTTTCATAGAGTGTCTCGGATTAAGTACGTTTTCATAGAGTGCCCCGGATTAAGTAACGTTTTCAAAGAGTGCCACGGATTAAGAAACGTTTTCATCGTAAATCTCGCGTATAAATAATTTGTTTCGTCTTTTATCAAGAATGAATATTTAGCAAAACTCAAAAGTCTATGACGCAATACGTGTCTTTAACAGGAGGGCGGGGAGAAGATCTAATCAAACAGGTTTTTACTATACATTAACGATAGACAAGATTCAATAAAACAGGTTTTAACAGTTTATTAACGCTAGAAAAGATCAAATAAAACAGTTTTTAAAAATATATTAACGATAAAGAAGATCAAGAGAAGCTGTAATGTTCAAAAGAAACAGTTTAGCTTCATAGAAAGTCCAATTTATCAATGTAATTTTATACGGGCTTATTACAAAGATATACGACTGATTAAATAAATGGTAACATTAGAAGGCGTAGAAAATTATTTCTCGTTCTTCGTGGCGTTCTACAGTTTCACGATTAGTGTTCCACTATCCATTTTTCACTGATGATCAACCAATGGTGACTTTATTTGTTTGAGGATCCTTGTACCATCCTATTCACTGATCTCCTATAATCTACCTATGGCGACTATTTATTACATACACTCAACATTCCATGCCGTCTCCTCTGTTCTACAGACGTCACCATGTTCACCGGCCGCTGTTCTTATCTATCTGTTCTGACAGACAGGGGACGCCACTCAGGATAACAATGGTAGCTGTTTGACAAACTCGTGATAGAAAGTCGTGAAAGTTACGACTTTTAATTGATGTATATGCATCACTAAATTATACCCGAATTTAAGGTGATGATTATTGTAAGAGGTTCTCAAACTAACAAGAACGTTGACATGCTTGCACCGTGACCGTAAAGGGTGCCCTGGAAACGTACGTGTTCAAATATCGATCAGTTAATCAAGCCATGCTATCGATTTATGTAATATTATCTTGATAGATTGATTTACGAACAGCCATTTTTTACTTGTGTGTGAAGAAACGTTCAACATGAAGATATGATCATGTATTTCTTATATTGATATCAACTATTATAAACTAACAACAGTGCAGTGAAGATTTTGGGTTACATTAAGTAATTTAATTTACACATTCAAATGGAATCTATATTTATAAATTTGCTTGTTGATTATTATCGGAATAAATGTTTTTCTGTATAACATGAGAAGATATTGTCAAATGTGTTACGTTATAGTGGGGGCTTAACAATGGGAGTGTTTTCATGGACTTTTCACGATGGGTGTATTGTTTAATGGACACATACCTAATGTGTCAGTTAATATACACATCACAAATAGTTTGTCACTTAATGTGCACATCACAAATGGTGTGTGTATTTATAGATTTATCACTAGATTCTATAGATCTCTTTATGAATGAACACATCACGGTTGGTGTGGTTTTCTGACTTTTCGTTTATAGAAACTATTATCAAAGTTCGCTAAGTACAAACGTCAGCTCACAAACACATGTCGTTTAAAGAAACTGTGATCAAAGTTCGCTAAGTACAAACGTCAGCTCACAAACACATGTCGTTTATAGAAGCTATTATCAAAGTTTCCGTAACTACAAACGTCAGCTCACAAACACATGGGCAGCCAACTTTTTTGTACAATGAAATAGTAACTCTAAAAACCTTTGATACCTCAGTTATTAAGCCTTTATCAGGCTAATCTCATCAGGGTTACCTTACCAGGGTTATCTTATCTTACCTTATCAGGGTTACCTCATCTTACCTTATCAGGGTTACCTCATCTTACCATACCAGGGTTACCTCACCTTACATTATCAGGGTTACCTCATCTTACCTTACCAGGGTTACCTCATCTTACCATACTAGGGTTACCTCACCTTACATTATCAGGGTTACCTCATCTTACCTTACCAGTGTTACCTCACCTTACATTATCAGGGTTACCTCATCTTACCTTATCAGGGTTACCTCACCTTACATTATCAGGGTTACCTCATCTTACCTTATCAGGGTTATCTTATCTTACCTTATCAGGGTTACCTCACCTTACATTATCAGGGTTACCTCATCTTACCTTACCAGGGTTACCTCACCTTACATTATCAGGGTTACCTCATCTTAACTTATCAGGGTTACCTCATCTTAACTTATCAGAGTTACCTCATCTTACCTCATGATACCAACGTAAGCCATGAAATCTGAACCTGCAGCAACGGACCGATCAACTGAACTGTAACATGGGTCCTCTTACCGTGTCCATTATCTCAGTCTGTAGCGTTACATTCACGGAGTGGCCCCGTTAGCCTCCATGTTCGTAGTGCTTCTTTCATTAGAGCACAAAGACTAGACAAAGACTAGACAAAGGCTAGACAAAGACTAGACAAAGACTAGACAAAGACTTTATGCACCGTCTCCTAAATATAGGGCCTAATTATAATCATTTTTTTCCCCCATTGTTTAGAAACGTTATTATAATGCCTGATTAATTTTTCCCCATGCAAAGAATTAATCGATGAATATTTCACATTCCAGATGAAGCGGCTAAGGTAACATACCAGGACTGGAAACTACGATGTACTTTCAAACTTTACCATGAGGCATGCGTCCGAGATCTTATGACTTGACCCAGGCGCCATCATTAACGCAGTAAGATCATGAAAGTTGCAGCGTATTAGTGACGTCAATACGCTGTTATGGATCACGGTGGAGTTTTCCCAATGCGGCCATCAAATAAAATTCTCGTCGCCACAAAAACCAATAATACCTGATATAACAGACTTCATGACATTTTAACGTATGGTGAGACAGACTTTTCCAGACAGTTGACTTTAGTTGGGATACTACAAACCATGGCATGTCGGCCTCACGGTGCGTCTATTTGGACTCTTCTAAGACTTGAGGATGGTGGCCACTAACACGTCAGATTGGCCAAGACTCACCTCTGAGAGTCAGCCTGGTCTGTACACGACTCTGCTGGTGGCCTCGTCCGTCGCGTTGATTGGTTGTCTGGTGTCCATCGTGTCCAAGCTCGCGCTTCGCTTTGTGATTCCAGTGGCCTGGAAGTGTTGCCTGCTGTGCCAGGATGTGGCAGGTCTGAGTTTAAGCTTGGGTCTGCTGCTCATCGCCTGTCACATAGGTGTCGCCAGTGTTGATACATGTAGGGCAGGGGGTAAGTCTTAACCCTAATTTTAAGTAAGAGATGAGCTTTTGTCTAATTTTATAGGTCATATGCCGTATGTCATTTTACATTTTCTACACAGCTGAAATAAGTAAAAAAGTTAAATCACTTTTTGAGACAATGATGGTCTATACAGGGGGGGGGGGCAAGTGAAGTAGCCTTAACAAGTTTTATTGAGCCACGGCTTAGAGCAAGGGATTATGTGGCAAGTACAATGCCAAGACCTTATCTTACGAGAACGGTATTGTGTGGCTAGCACAATGCCCAGCCTCACACCTGACCAGCAAAGGATTGTGTGGCTAGCACAATGACCAGCCCTCACCTTACCAGCAAAGGATTGTGTGGCTAGCACAATGCCCAGCCCTCACCTTACCAGCAAAGGATTGTGTGGCTAGCACAATGCCCAGCCCTCACCTTACCATCAAAGGATTGTGGGGCTAGCACAATGCCCAGCCCTCACCTTACCAGCAAAGGATTGTGTGGCTAGCACAATGCCCAGCCCTCACCTTACGAGCAACGGATTGTGTGGCTAGCACAATGCCCAGCCCTCACCTTACGAGCAACGGATTGTGTGGCTAGCACAATGCCCAGCCCCCTTTACTTTCCCCATCCTTTCCCCAAGCTGAAGTGTTGATATAAAATTTAAAAAAAAAACGTGTGTCACGGGAGAGCCACTAACAATCAAACTGTCATGTGACAGCCACTAACAATCAAACTGTCACGTGACAGCCACTAACAATCAAACTGTCATGTGACAGCCACTAACAATCAAATTTGCCAAGTGACAGCCACTAACAATCAAACTGTCATGTGACAGCCACTAACAATCAAACTGTCATGTGACAGCCACTAACAATGAAACTGTCATGTGACAGCCACTAACAATCAAACTGTCATGTGACAGCCACTAACAATCAAACTGTCATGTGACAGCCACTTACAATCAAACTGTCATGTGACAGCCACTAACAATGAAACTGTCCTGTGACAGCCACTAACAATCAAACTGTCATGTGACAGCCACTAACAATCAAAATGTCACGTGACAGCCACTAACAATCAAACTATCATGTGACAGCCACTAACAATCAAACTGTCATGTGACAGCCACTAACAATCAAACTGCCAAGTGACAGCCACTAACAATCAAACTGTCATGTGACAGCCACTAACAATCAAACTGTCATGTGACAGCCACTAACAATCAAACTGTCACGTGACAGCCACTAACAATCAAACTGTCATGTGACAGCCACTAACAATCAAACTGTCATATGACAGCCACTAACAATCAAACTATCATGTGCCAGCCACTTACAATCAAACTGACTGTCATGAGACAGCTACTAACAATCAAACTGTCACGTGACAGCCACTAACAATCAAATTTGCCAAGTGACAGCCACTAACAATCAAACTGTCATGTGACAGCCACTAACAATCAAACTGTCACGTGACAGCCTCTAACAATCAAACTGTCATGTGACAGCCACTAACTATCAAACTGTCATGTGACAGCCACTAACAATCAAATTGTCACGTGACAGCCTCTAACAATCAAACTATTTTTATAGTAATCCATAATTAAAATGTTAACGTTTTAATGAATCAAATTCCTTAGTATAAATATTATACATAAATTAATTTAGTGAAGTATTTTGACTTCCACCAGTAACTGTGAGTAAACTGTGTATCATATTTTAAACAGGATTCTTCACATTGTTTGGCGTTTTTGATGCTGTATCCTCACTCACTCTCATGGGGATCACCTTTATCCTCATACAGAACCCCTCTAAAATGTCACATTTATCAACCTTCAGGTAACTTAAGTTTTGTTATATTAGTGACTTAAACATGTCTTGGAAACATAAAATTGAACAGTGTAATGTTATATTAGTGAGTTAAACATGTCTTGGAAACATAATATTGAACAGTGTAATGTTATATTAGTGAGTTAAACATGTCTTGGAAACATAATATTGAACTGTTTAATGTTGCGGGTAAACATTGTGGCGTAAGTTGTCTATATACATATTTGAGGTAAATTCGTAAGCATTTATTTTGAGGATAATTTTGCAAACATCAATATTTAAGTTAATTTTTCAAGCAGATATTTTTGGGGGTAATTTTGCAAACATTAATATTTAACTTAATTTTTAAAGTATATATATTTGAGGTAATTTTGCAAACATTAATATTTAAGTTAATTTTTCAAGCATATATATTTGGTGTAATTTTGCAAACATGTATACACGTATTCAGGTTAATTTTCCAAGCAAACATATTGGGGTATTTTTTCAAGCATACATATTTAGAACGATTTTTATAAGTATACCTATTTGGGGTAATTCTACAAGCATTTATAGCTAGGGTTATTTTTAAGGGACACATGAGAGAAGTTGAGTTTAATTTGTTGTAATTTATATAATCGGGAAATGTGGTCATTCATTCCTAATAAGGTAATAATGCAAGTAGAATCATAGGAAAACATGTTTGGGTAATGTTGGGGTGTTCCAACGTTGGGTAACATTGAAGACAGACCAGAAGGTTTACATGAACTTTAAATATTTACAAGACGAATGGATAAATAAAATATAAATAAATACTTTATTGTAGTATTCCACTTCTCAACACAAAATTTCAATTATGAACCAAAAGGTGAGTTCAAGGACATTTACTGACATTTACTGACATTTACTGACATTTACTGACATTTACTGACATTTACTGAAATCAAATGATCCAGCCATCAGCCAAGCGCGGTAACTTTAAAATAAGAAATGTGATATGCTAATTCAATTATTGAATCCACAAAACAAATGTGTATATACATGTCATCAATTATAATGAGTCCAATCTGTTTATAAATAATGTTTCAACATACAACAAACAGATGGGGCGTCTACCTTGCCATAGTACTTCCTCAGAAGTGCGTCATGATCATCCTGGCGGCACTTCCTGTGTCTCCAATGGATTACTTCGACCAATCCACACCGTATCCACTGGTTTGTTTCCCAATCAGACAGGTGAGGCTGACGTCAACTAAAACTGACTGTAGGACTCTTTTATCTTAACTTGCGTGGAACATTACAATTTTCTCTCTCTCACTATTTGTAGTAAATATCCTATATCTTTGGTCTAAAATCTTTATCAATTCACTTAGTCCTAGCTTTAGTGCCACACTCACAACCTTTCCATCTTTCTCTCAGCATTTTTGAACACACATTATTTTATTGATGTCTTTAAATACGATCTAAAACTTAATAACAGACATCAATGAATTTTTACCTGGTTTAAATTGCTTGAATAAAAGACATCAATGAATTGAACTTTCCCCTCTTCATCTGTACAGGAAGGTGGCAGAGGCTCAGCCTTTGGCGCCATCTTAGTTTTTATGTTGTGGGGGATTCTGGGTACGGCCTTCATCCTGAGTATTGTTGTTGCCGTGAGATTCTGGGCTGGACCTAGTACACGTGTCCATGCCTCATCCCCCAGTCTGTGGCAGACACAGAAGGTAAGAAACAGTTCACTGGCAATAATGGCTTTCTTTAAAAACCCAATTTTATTCACCTTTACGGTGTCACAAATAAAATAAACACGGTACTGACCAACGTCCCCTTTATGCTGCGCGGCATCACTGCAGTCTAGAATTACTGCACAGCTTTGCAACTTTGCAAATGAGATTTTTTAAAAATATTTTTTATTACTTTGCACACGGTACAGCGAACTTTAGATGGAACTTTGGTACAACTCAAAGCTAAGCTCAAACACAAATATAACACAGTTGTACACATTCAATAGTTAAAATGACCACAAACATAACAAAGTTGTACACATTCAATAGTTAGAATGACCACAAACATAGCACAGTTGTACACATTCAATAGTTAGAATGACCACAAACATAACAAAGTTGTACACATTCAATAGTTAGAATGACCACAAACATAGCACAGTTGTACACATTCAATAGTTACAAATAAACACAAACATACCACAGTTGTACACATCCAATAGTTATAATGACCACAAACATAACACAGTTGTACACATCCAATAGTTACAAATAAACACAAACATACCACAGTTGTACACATTCAATAGTTACAAATAAACACAAACATACCACAGTTGTACACATTCAATAGTTACAAATAAACACAAACATAACACATTTGTACACATCCAATAGTTAC
Organism: Radix auricularia; assembly: GCA_002072015.1. Classification (NCBI taxonomy): domain Eukaryota; kingdom Metazoa; phylum Mollusca; class Gastropoda; family Lymnaeidae; genus Radix; species Radix auricularia. Next base: position 82,064 of record MUZC01000007.1, read on the forward strand.
AAATAAACACAAACATACCACAGTTGTACACATCCAATAGTTACAAATAAACACAAACATAACACAGTTGTACACATCCAATAGTTACAAATAAACACAAACATACCACAGTTGTACACATCCAATAGTTACAAATAAACACAAACATACCACAGTTGTACACATTCAATAGTTAGAATGACCACAAACATACCACAGTTGTACACATTCAATAGTTAGAATGACCACAAACATACCACAGTTGTACACATCCAATAGTTAGAATGACCACAAACATAACACAGTTGTACACATCCAATAGTTAGAATGACCACAAACATAACACAGTTGTACACATCCAATAGTTACAAATAAACACAAACATAACACAGTTGTACACATCCAATAGTTACAAATAAACACAACATACCACAGTTGTACACATCCAATAGTTACAAATAAACACAAACATACCACAGTTGTACACATCCAATAGTTACAAATAAACACAAAAATAACACAGTTGTACACATTCAATAGTTAGAATAAAGACAAACATAACACAGTTGTACACATTCAATAGTTAGAATAAAGACAAACATAACACAGTTGTACACATTCAATAGTTAGAACAAACACAAACATAACACAGTTGTACACATTCAATAGTTAGAACAAACACAAACATAACACAGTTGTACACATTCAATAGTTAGAATAAACACAAACATAACACAGTTGTACACATTCAATAGTTAGAATATTTGACCTTCCCCCCAGATGGAACAAGGTCGGAGTCTCCACAAGTTCACGATGGCCGAAGTGACCCTGGCCATCACGGTGATGTTCACGCTGACCATCGTAGTGTACAGCAACAGAGACTTGACCCCCACACCTCAGTGGGTCGGGTTATTTTTTCTGGTGGTCACCGTCCTGGTGCACGTCATCGTGTCCATGGTCCAGCTGTCCATGTGGAGTGAACTCTGTTGTGAGAAAACTGCCCAGAAGAAAGAACCTCACCACAGGTTAAAACAGCTGGAGCTCATCAGAACAGAGGTAATGGAGGGGCAGTGTCTGAACTATTGGACACGTGATGGTGACTTACCAGATACACAATGGTTAGGTATCTGAACAGGGATCATTATACAGTGGTCGTGTTGTGTGGAATAGAACCGTTCAATAAATGTTTAGATCGAGCCGGTCAAAACTAGGCGCACGTCTGCTGTCATAGATATACTACAGGAATTACATTGTTGGTTCACTCACGAAGTTGTGTCTTCAACCAAGATGTTGTCTGTAGCCAAGAGTTAATATTATTATAGAAAATTGTTTTTTATCTCTGTTTTTAAGAACATGTGGTAGGCAATGTTACCTTTTAGCTGCGCGGTCGCGCAGATACGACCTATGCCAAGCAGCAGTTAAGAATTGCTGCGCAGCAAATTTGATAAAATATTGCGCTTCAAATGGATGCTCTGCAACTTTGCACGTTTTATTACTTTGAAAACGGACCAACTAAACTTAGGTCGGACATAGGTGGCATGTGGACCAACCCATCTTAATGGGACATGGGTGGTAGGTGGACCAACCCATCTTAATGGGACATAGGTGGTAGGTGGACATACTAATCTTAATGTGATATCGGTGGTAGGTGGCACGTTGTTTTGATGTGTTTTTCAAGGATTTTGATAGAGTATTGATTTGATCCATGTTTTTCATCAAGTAATTGGTAGAACTTTGATTTATGTTTCTCTATGATTTCTCTCGTTCAGGGTCCAGGTAAGCTTCGTCTCAAGGCGAGTTGGGCTGCGGGGAAAGGTGTTTGGAAGCACGGACTTCTCAAGGTGTACGGCCCTGAACACATCAAGGCCTGGGCCCAGGAAATCGTTGTCCTCGGCCTCCTGAGAAAGTCTCACAGTGCGAGTGTCTTACATTGTTTGTGGACCAGCAACTCTAACCCTTACTACGAGACCATGACCCTGATCAGTGGCAACATCGTAACTAGTGACTCCAGGTACTGGGAAACAGGCACGGGGTGGGGGTAGGGAGGTACAACAGTTACGGAGATATGACGTCTGGCACAAAAGCTCTATTTCATAACACATCGACTGACCTTGACCTGATAATAACACGGATATGACGTAAATGATGGGTGGCTTGGACACAGACAAGCTAGGGTTTATGGCTGGGACACAGACAAGCTAGGGTTTATGGCTGGGACACAGACAAGCTAGGGTTTATGGCTGGGACACAGACGAGCTAGGGTTTATGGCTGGGACACAGACAAGTTAGGGTTTATGGCTGGGACACAGACAAGTTAGGGTTTATGGCTGGGACACAGACAAGCTAGGGTTTATGGCTTGGACACAGACAAGCTAGGGTTTATGGCTGGGACATAGACAAGCTAGGGTTTATGGCTGGGACACAGACAAGCTAGGGTTTATGGCTTGGACACAGACAAGCTAGGGTTTATGTCTTGGACACAGACAAGCTAGGGTTTATGGCTGGGACACAGACAAGCTAGGGTTTATGGACACAAAATTTCAATTATGAACCAAAAGGTGAGTTCAAGGACATTTACTGACATTTACTGACATTTACTGA
>MUZC01000007.1:91722-109129 GCA_002072015.1 Radix auricularia
ACCCCTAAACCCCCATGGCTGCCCTTGTTCTAAAAACTCTATGACCCCTAAACCCCCATGGCTGCCCTAAAAACTCTATGACCCCCCCAAACCCCCACCACCTCTGTGCCTTTCTTTGATAACACATGTAGTTTACATGGAATACTATGTTTACTAAATACTTGAATCTGATTGTTAATTTTACCATCCATTACAGTGCTCTATCTAGCACTAGGGCCGTATCTAGTAGTAAGGTTCCTGTTTAGCATTAACTGACCTATCTAGCACTAGGGCCGTATCTAGTACTAAGGTTCCTGTTTAGCATTAACTGACCTATCTAGCTCTAGGGCCGTATCTAGTACGAAGGTTCCTGTTTAGCATTAACTGACCTATCTAGCTCTAGGGCCGTATCTAGTACTAAGGTTCCTGTTTAGCATTAACTGACCTATCTAGCACTAGGGCCGTATCTAGTAGTAAGGTTCCTGTTTAGCATTAACTGACCTATCTAGCACTAGGGTCGTATCCAGTTGTAAGGTTCCTGTTTTGCATTAACTGACCTATCTAGCTCTAGGGCCGTATCTAGTACTAAGGTTCCTGTTTAGCATTAACTGACCTATCTAGCTCTAGGGCCGTATCTAGTACTAAGGTTCCTGTTTAGCATTAACTGACCTTTCTAGCTCTAGGGCCGTATCTAGTACTAAGGTTCCTGTTTAGCATCAACTGACCTATCTAGCTCTAGGGCCGTATCTAGTACTAAGGTTCCTGTTTAGCATTAACTGACCTACCTACCACCATGCTGATGACACATATGGCTAGTGACGCATGAATGCCATCAAGTTCCTTGGTTCGTTTCTCAAACTCAACAGTAATAAACAAATTCATTATGTGTGGGGTATGTTGTTGAGAGCCAGACATTACGTTTGGCGTATGTTGTATAGAGCCAGACGTTATGCGCCATGTTTGCCAACCGACTTGTCTTTTCTTTTTTACAGGACTAAAACGATATGTCCATAAGGCAAGGTTGGTGAGCTAAATGAAAACAAAACTGCACTGACCCATAACACTGTTAAACAAATATCTTTAAATAACACAAATATTCTGACTGGACTTTGGCATCGTGTAACTAGCACTATAGATATCTAGCCTAAAGCCAGTGTAATTGATTCCTGATGTGTTATTTAAAACTGGTTTCTTGCCAGACATTCTAAAACTGTTCCATATAAAAAGTGCATCATAGTTTTAGCTTTTATAAACAATTCTTACAGTATACAGTTTTATGAAATCAGTTAAAATATCAAATTTGTCGTCAATTGTAAATTTTAATTTTAAACTGTCACTGACTGCGTGTTGATAAAACGAATAATTAAAATAAAGGGGAGGGAAATGAAGAGACAACGAGAAAGGGCGAAAAGAGGATGAAAGTTGGAAAGTTGGGAAATAGTTGTTTTGCTATACCATTGATAAATAGATTAAATAATAATTTCATACTTTACAATGTGTTGCTGTGGGGAAACCACACACTGTTACTTTCTTGTACGTGTAATTGTTATACATTTCAATGTGGAAATAATGAAATAAATTAATATTATAATCTTATCACATGAGTTATGTTTGTGTTGGCATATTGCGTCATTAGAATTATTAGGGATGACACATCTGGTAAGTAATGGAATCGTGATAAACAATGTCATTTGAAATATGATATCTACTTTATTTTCACAACTAGAACACTCACCTGAGTACACACGCGCTAGTACACTCACACACCCACACAACATTACATACACACCAGCACAACTACACTAGTACAGCCACACACAAGTCCACCCAAACTTCAACACAACTCCGTATTAATTCGCTCGTAAACACATACACCAGTACACACACACACCAGTACACAAAAACCAGTACACACGCGCAGTACACACACATCAGTATACACACGTACCATTACACACACGCCAGTACACACACATCAGTTAACACACACCAGTACACTAATTTATCTTTAGATGTGTCATGGGGACTCGCAGGAGTTCAATTGGTTCAGTCGTGAGGGGTTGACACCATGAGCTACCACCCCGGGCGACACCATGAGCTACCGCCCCCGGTGACACCATGAGCTACCGTCCCGGGTGACACCATGAGCTACCGCCCCGGGTGACACCATGAGCTACCGCCCCCGGTGACACCATGAGTTACCGCCCCGGGTGACACCATGAGCTACCGCCCCGGGTGACACCATGAGCTACCGCCCCGGGTGACACCATGAGCTACCACCCCTGGTGACACCATGAGTTACCGCCCCGGGTGACACCACGAGCTACCGCCCCGGGTGACACCATGAGCTACCGTCCCGGGTGACACGATGAACTACAACCCCAATGACGCCTCTGATCAGTGGTACATTAAGTTAGCACTCAGACATGCGTATTAACGTTATTTCTCACATTTAAAAACTCACCGGACTAACTCAGTTTAGAATATCTTAAGAAACACAACTCTATTTCCAGATGTCACGAAATCCCCAGTTGTTTCCCTTAGTTTAATAGGAGTTTTCCAGGTGGGAAGACCAGGTACCTACCGATGAATCACCTGATAGAGTCGAACTATTTTATAGCAGACATCTTATGAATTCGTTATTTTTATGATTTCTATTTCAGTTTCATAAAAGTCAGGTTATTACTCGCCTCGGTGTATTTAAAGCTCTGAGTCTATTTATAGCTCAGCCAGGTCATCCGATGACGTGTATTTAACAGGGGAGCAGTTATTGGAATTTATTTATTGGCAAGATGGAGTCTGTTTACGCCGTGTATACCACGTGACATGTATTTGTTTATTGACTTGAATTCTTTAACCCGATCTGTTTATAGCTGGCTTAGCTCCCTTACTCACCTGTTACTTACATGGAATGTCATGGGGATGTCCTCTTCGGGTCGTTGACCTGATGATACTTGTACTCCATCAGATCACAAAGCTACGTGTTAAATATCATTCGTAGCAACATTAGATCAAAGTACCAATATGACTAGTAAAATTAACTAGGTCACTTTATTCAATATCACCTTGCAGTGGCGTAACTAGATGGTACAGGAGGGGGGCGCATCGGGTGACACAATCCAAGTAATTGGAAAATTCCGGCATCCTTCCGTCTCGCGAGACGATGGTGCATCACCTTGGGGTTGGGTTGCATTTCCTCGAGTGACTGTGCAGTCCTATCCTTGAGTGACAGTCTTTGCCACAGTTTTTACACACGAGTTCCGTGCTTCCAAATGTTTTGGCCTTTCTCCTAGCTCTTCTGTCTGCAGCCTCCTCCATTCTTCGCTCCTCGGCTACTATGACGCCCTCTTTGACAACTGTGCGCCACGTAGATCGGTCTTCTGCCTTACACTCCCAGTCACTTGTATGTATTTTGGCTGCTTTCATGTCCCTTTGACAGACATCTTTAAATCGCAAGCGTGGGCGACCTGTTTTCCTCTTTCCTGAAGCAAGTTCACCATATAGGAGGTCCTTCGGGATGCGGCCGGGGCTCATTCTTTTGACATGTCCTAGCCACCTCAGGCGTCTTTCACTAAGAATTGAGAACATGCTTTGGGTATTGGCACGCGTTAGTACCTCACTATTAGGCACTTTTTCTTGCCATTTAATACCAAGGATGCGGCGCAAGCATCTCAAATGGAAGCTGTTAAGCTTACGCTCTTGTGATGTATAAGTGGTCCATGTCTCGCTCCCATATAGTAGTGTACTGATGACACAGGCTCGATAGACGCACAGTTTGGTTTTCTCCGTTAGCTTGGTGTTTTGCCAGACCCGCTTATTTAGTTTAGCCATTGTTGCGGCTGCCTTGCCAATTCTGCTGTTTATTTCTTCTTCAATGGACAGTGTATTGGAGACCTTGGATCCCAAGTAGGTGAAGCTGTCCACAACCTCCAAGTTTTCATTATCGATATTTATGGTAGGAGGAGGTCGAGTGTCTTGGGCCATGATGTTTGTCTTTTTCAAGCTGATTTGCAGACCAAATTCTTTGCAGGCATTGGAGAAGCTTGACACGAGTTGTTGCAAACCAGATTCTGTATGTGCTGTTAGTGCCGCATCATCCGCAAATAGTAGCTCTCGAATTAGGACATCCGTCGTTTTGGTCTTGGCTCGGAGGCGGGCAGTGTTGAAAAGTCCTCCATCAGCTCTGGTATGTAACCAGATTCCCTCACTGCTATCCTTGAATGCGTATCGAAGAAGTACAGAGAAGAATATTGCGAAGAGTGTTGGTGCGAGTACACAACCTTGTTTAACTCCGCTGCTGACAGGGAAGGCCTCTGACTTAGCTCCATCGAACTGTACTGTGCCAAGCATATTTTCATGGAACTGTCTGATGATGGCAAGTAGGTGAGGGGGACATCCAATTTTTGCCAGTATTTGGAATAGCCCGTTGCGACTGACTAAGTCGAAGGCTTTTGTAAGGTCCACAAATGCAATGTATAGTGGCATCTGCTGCTCTCTGCATTTTTCCTGGAGCTGTCGTATGGAGAACACCATGTCTATGGTAGACCTACCGGACCGGAAACCACACTGAGATTCTGGATAGACGCGGGATGCTAGGCTTTGTAAACGTTTTAGTATAACGCGGGCAATAGTCTTTCCTACAATACTAAGGAGTGAAATGCCGCTATAATTATTGCAATCACTCCTATCACCTTTGTTTTTATATAGTGTCACTATATTTGCATCCTTTAGGTCTTGGGGGATGTAGCCCTGTTCCCAGCAGAGGGACAGAATCTCGTGCAATGGTTGGAGTAAAGCTGTCTTGCCACTCTTTAGAACCTCTGGTGGTATTCCATCATTCCCCGGAGCTTTTCCACAAGCTAGACTGTCAATTGCTTTGCTCAGCTCTTCCTGTGTGGGCACGACATCAAGTTCTTCCATGAGTGGCATATCTGGGATGTCATCTAGAGCGGTGCTGGAGACTGTGGTAACTGTTGAATACAATTCCAGATAATGCTCAACCCACCGTTTTAGCTGTGCTGCCTGGTCTTGAATAATTTCTCCATTTTTGGACTTTAGGGGAGCAGCTTTTGATGTCAAGGGGCCCGTTGCCTTTTTGATGTTTTCGTACATGACTTTTGCATTGCCCATGTCTGCAGCTGATTGTATACTGGAACAGAGCTTAAGCCAGTAGGTATTGACACATTTACGTGCAACCTTTTGGGCAAGTGACTTAGCTGTTTTTAAAGCATGCAAATTGTCAGGTGTAGGCTTTTCCCTGTAAGCCATAAGAGCTTTCCTTTTTGCTTCAGTGACGGGTTTCATCTCGTCCCAATGTTCATCAAACCAGTCCGTGTTTTTATGAGATTTTTTGCCAAAGGCTTGTATTGCGGATGTATAGATTGTGTCTCTCAGTTGCGTCCATTTGGAGTCAATGGTGACGCATGGGGACATCTTTGAGAGACTTTCCTTCACCTTGTCTTTGAACAGCTGCGCTATCGTAGGGTCTTTCATGCAGGAGGTATTGATGCGTGGACTTCCCTTTTTCTTTGTGTGGTACGAGTTTTTCCTCATTATTNACAAATCCTCCGCTGCCTTGCGGCTATACCTGCCTTGCGGGAAAGGCTAAGGGAGTAAACCCTGAAAGAAAATCAGGAATTGGAGCACCTACAGGCGGTCTATACATAAGACTTATGTACATACCGGCAGCTCCTGCGACGCCAATGGCAGCCAAGCTGCATCGACGCAAGTCGTTCCCTTGGTTACACCATTGACGTGGAGAGGGGGGATATGCTGTATGGGCAGCAGCTAATTCTCCATAATACCCGCCCAGGCTTGCATCACCTCTGGAGAGGACACTCCAGCGTCGCCGCAAGGTGTCGACAAAACACGGGAAGCAGCAGTTACCGGTTATAAGCCAAAGCTCAATTGACGTAGAGCTAGGCGCCAGGGGCTGCTTCCGACGGTGGGAGAGACTACCAATGTCTCACTGGACAGCTACCGCCCGCCTCAAACTGGGCAGCCCCCAGTCAAATAGGTGCTATCCCGTCATGGCCTGCCTTCTCCACTGGGTGCGTGGAGATTAGAGTACCACTCAACAAGTGGGCCACTAAGCCCTGCACCAAGAAATACAAAAAAGAAAAAGAAGACCCCAGCTCTTCGAATCGCTAGCTGGAACGTGAGGACTATGTGTCCCGGCATCACTGATGATCTGCAGTCCATAAACGACACACGGAAGACAGGAATAATCGATAGAGAACTTAAAAGGCTAAAGATTGACATAGCATGCCTTCAGGAGACCAGGCTCCCAGACAACGGTTCACTCAAAGAGGCCAATTACACCTTCTTCTGGCAAGGCAGACCGAAAGACGAACCTAGACAGCATGGTGTGGGTTTCGCTGTTAAAAACACTCTTCTACCATCCATTGAACCACCGTCATCAGGCACGGAGAGGATCCTCACTCTAAGACTCAGAACAACTGCGGGCCCAGCAAACATTCTTAGTGTGTATGCCCCAACACTCTATTCAACTCCGGAAGAGAAGGACCAGTTCTATGGAGCGTTAGACCAGGCAATAGCCGGCATCCACAAAGACGAGGCAATCTATCTCCTAGGAGATTTCAATGCTAGAGTGGGGAGCGACCACGAAGCCTGGCCCACCTGCCTTGGACTATTTGGAAGAGGAAAGTTAAATGAAAATGGACAAAGGCTTCTGGTTAATTGGAAAATGGAATAACAAAATTATAGTGGACGGCTTGGAACTTGATAAACATATAAATGATCTGATTCAGATGTTCCACTTTTTTTAACCAATACAAATGTATGCTGTAACCAAAGTTACAGGTCCATACTGACAAAATAAGGTGACCCCATATATATATATATATATATATATATATAGGGAGAACATTTTGTTGTCATGATTTAAGGTTGTTTCCCAACGTTGAGAACCATCGCATCAACTTGAAGTTCCGTTGATCCCAATTCTGAAATATCTTCAATGGCACCAATGACATAAATGATGTACATACGATATTTTATAAAACTAAAATGTTACTTCACTCTTGTATTTTTAAAACATAACAATTGTAATTGTAATAAGTTTTCAAATATAATGTTTTACAACTCATTGGACCGTTATGTAACATGCATTCGAATAACACTTGAGAAACGAGACTTTGCAATATTTTCCATTGTTAATATGCAGGGTTTTTTTCCAATGGCAAAAAAATGAACATGACAGGTGAGAGAATGCAGCCATGGCGGACTCTAATCGTCGTTTTGAAGAAGTCCCTTAAGTAGCCTTTAAATACAACTGCACTGCTTGTAGAGTTCTTCTATCACCTTTACCAGCCCTTCTTCAATATTGTAACTTCTCATAACTTGCCAAAGTCCATTGTGCCATACTCGATCAAAGGCTTTCTTGAAGTCTATAAAGTTGTGATGGAGTTCGCATTTGTGCTGTATATGTTTTTTTATGAGTAGGCGACAATTGAAGATCTGCTCGATTGTCTGGTCTGCAACCTGCCTGTTCTTCTGCCAGTAATTACTTGGATAAGTTTTAGCATACTTCGCTAGGGTGACTGATGAGCCTGATTGTTCTATAATTTTGGCATTGTTTAGTATTGCCTTTCTTCGGTAATGGTATGATTAGTGACTGTGTCCATTCCTTGGGCCATAAACTATTTTCAAGTATTTTCTGGCACATTTTTGTTAGGGCTTTAGTTACTTCTGCTCCTCCATGTTTTAGCAATTCAGCAGGGATGTTGTCAACTCCAGGCGACTTCCCCATTTTAAGTTCCGTACTGCCTCTTCAACTTCGCTCAACAGCACTGGTGGATCATTCATCTCTCTGTTCTGTTGCTCCTGTAGTATGTTACTATCTGGATTGATTTTACAGTTGTACAGGTCGGTGCAATTTCTGTCCATCGTCTTAGTACTGGCATGTTATAAGTAAGGAGCTGGCCTTATATGTCAATTATCAAAGCTGTCACTTTGTGCTTTTTTGTGAGATTTTTTAATGTGTTATAGGCTTTCTTAGTATTATTGGCAGCTATGCTTTCTTTCACTGTGCGGCACTTTGACAATTTGCTTGAGTTAATTTCTTTAGCAAGTTACTTAGAGATTTGCTAAGACGAATATATTGATACTCTGTGCGCAGCCGAGCAAACAGTACTCAGGTGTTTCTAAGGCGAATCCTCAAGATCAGAAACTCAGGAACAAAAGAAACATCATGTAAAGCCTTTTCCTACAGAAATTGGATTATGCGTTTACAACAAGGGACACACACACTCAGAAGGCCCTAAGCAGATTGGAGGTAGACATGTGACAGCAGACACAGGGACACATCGAGTATCAACAGTGTGCTAGAAACCCTGAAATACGACAACTGTCCATGCTAATAATAATATTAAAAATTAATAAATAATGACCTTATCCTCTACTCCAGCAAGGGACGTAAACTCATACCTGTTGGCCAAGTCAGAGATGAGGCCATGATAGAAAACTCAGTTTCCAATTAGATAGGTCATAATAAAATTAGATAGGACTACTCCTAATGTTTTACTACCAGCAATAAAATATTTTTGTATTTGCTGTAAAACAACTTTTTAATTAAAATGAACTGTTGTAGCATATTTACAAAGGATAAAAATAAGTTTAAAACAACTTTAAAACAAATTTGTTTTTGTAAGTCTGAAATATTCCACACGAGCCATTCGAGTTATTTAAGGAGATCTAATTACCGCCAGATGATACAGCACAGACCGCTCCTTGCATTGGTCCCACTCACAGAAATAACTTGTTAGTCGTTGGAGTGAAATTCCTTGATAAAAATAGTATCAGAATCGTTATCTTGGTAAGTGGTCTGAGTGGGATCGTGGGTGGGAGGAGTCGAGTGTGAGACAGGAGTCGAGTGGGTGTCGTGGGAACTTTAAAATAACGGGATTTCAAGACATGTCATTAAGGGGAGCAACTCATAGCTAGTCTTTAAAAATATTTTTACGACCTATGACACACAGGAAACATCATCAGAAATGCTATAAACTTTAGATTATACAGAATGGGATTCGCAGGATATTTTTTAGCTTGTGCCTCGTGTCTCGAGGACGGCAGCATTCCGCAGTATAATTGACACAACAACTTGAACTTAAAAACTAAATTCTTCACCACCACTCAATCCATCGCCATACTTGTGGCCCTCTGCCTCGCTCATCTCTTGGCCGTTTATAATTGTCTATACCCCCCCACACACACACACCGTTTTAAAATTATTATTATTATTATTGACTATTGACATTACAGACTTTTGTATTAAGCTAATAACCTTACAACGTCACATCAAGAAAAAATTTGTATACTTAAGTTAATTTAAATGTTAGACAAAGATACATGAAAAAGGAAATTAGCTATTGAGTAGACATGCGCGGTGAGGATGTGATCGTAAAAGAGCCTCGTTCTGAGAACGTCTAACTGAGGTGACTTGTGATCTAATAATACTTAGCCCTGACTTCAGTTTTTTTTTTTTTTAAATCTTCTCCATTTTATGAATCAAATTCGCAGAAAGTGTTTGTTCACAACATGTTAATCTTCTATAGTAAATTTTAAAATACATGATGTATTGATAACTTTTTTTGTTTTAAAATTAATCTCTAGGACTGTTCTCATAGTCCATAAGATGAACACATTGACCGTCCCATTGACCGTCCCATTGTCCGTCTCATTGACCGTCTCATTGACCATCCTATTGAATATACCATTGACCGTCTCATTGACCGTCCCATTGACCGTCTCATTGTACGTCTAATTGACCGTCTCATTGACCGTCCTACTCACCGTCTCATTGATATTCCCATTTACCATCTCATTAACCGTCTAATTGAATGTCTCATTGACCGTCCTATTGACCGTCTCATTGACCGTCCTATTCACCGTCTCATTGACCGTCCTACTCACCGTCTCATTGATATTCCCATTTACCATCTCATTAACCGTCTAATTAAACGTCTCATTGACCGTCTCATTGACCGTCTCATTGACCATCTCATTGACCATCTCATGGACCGTCACATTGACCGTCCCATTAAATGTACCATTGGTCGTCTTATTGACCGGTCCCATTGAATGTACCATTGACCGTCCCATTGACCGTCTCATTGACCGTATAATCGACCGTCCCATTGAATAAATCATTGACAGTCTCATTGACCGTCCAATTGAATGTCTCATTGACCGTCTCATTGACCGTCTCATTGACCATCCCATTGAATGTACCATTGACCGTCTCATTGACCATCTCATTGACAGTATAAAATTGACCGTCGCATTGACCGTCCCATTCAATGTACCATTGACCGTCTCATTGACCGTCTCATTGACCGTCCAATTGATCGTCCCATTGACCGTCTCATTGACCCTCTAAATGACCGTCCTATTGACCGTCTCATTGACCATCCCATTGACCGTCTCATTGACCATTCCATTGACCTTCCGATTGAATGTACCATTGATCGTTTTATTGACCGTCTGGTAATAACCAGCTCCATTATGGTAACAACCAGTTTTATTCTGGTAACAACCAGCTTCATTCTGGTAACAACAAGTTCCATTCTGATGACAACCACCTCCATTCTGATGACAGCCAGTTCCATTCTTATAACAACCAGTTCCATTCTAGTAACAACCACCTCCATTCTGGTAACAACCACCTCCATTCTGGTAACAACCACCTCAATTCTGGTAACAACCACCTCCATTCTGATAACAACCACTTCCATTCTGATAACAACCACCTCCATTCTGGTAACAACCACCTCCATTCTGATAACAACCACCTCCATTCTGATAACAACCACCTCCATTCCGGTAACAACAACCTCCATTCTGGTAACAACCACCTCCATTCTGATAACAACCACCTCCATTCTGGTAACAACCAGTTCCATTCTGATAACAACAACCTCCATTCTGGTAACAACCAGTTCCATTCTGATAACAACCACCTCCATTCTGATAACAACCAGTTCAATTCTGATAACAACAACCTCCATTCTGATAACAACCAGTTCCATTCTGGTAACAACCACCTCCATTCTGATGACAACCACCTCCATTCTGATAACAACCACCTCCATCGGGACGGTCAATGCGACGGTCAATTTTATACTGTCAATGAGATGGTCAATGAGACGGTCAATGGTACATTCAATGGGATGGTCAATGAGACGGTCAATGAGACGGTCAATGAGACGGTCAATGAGACGGTCAATGAGACATTCAATGGGATGGTCAATGAGACGGTCAATGGTACATTCAATGGGATGGTCAATGAGACGGTCAATGGTACATTCAATGGGATGGTCAATGAGACGGTCAATGAGACGGTCAATGAGACGGTCAATGAGATGGTCAATGAGACGGTCAATGAGACGGTCAATGAGACATTCAATTGGACGGTCAATGGGCGGTCAATGAGACAATTAATTGGACGGTCAATGAGACTGTCAATGATTTATTCAATGGGACGGTCGATTATACGGTCAATGAGACGGTCAATGGGACGGTCAATGGTACATTCAATGGGACCGGTCAATAAGACGATCAATGGTACATTCTGATAACAACCACCTCCATTCTGGTAACAACCACCTCCATTCTGGTAACAACCACCTCCATTCTGATAACAACCACCTCCATTCTGGTAACAACAAGTTCCATTCTGATGACATCCACCTCCATTCTGATGACAGCCAGTTCCATTCTTATAACAACCAGTTCCATTCTAGTAACAACCACCTCCATTCTGGTAACAACCACATCCATTCTGGTAAAAACCACCTCCATTCTGGTTACATCCACCTCCATTCTGGTAACAACCACCTCCATTCTGGTAACAACCACCTCCATTCTGATAACAACCACCTCCATTTTTGTAACAACAACCTCCATTCTGGTAACAACCACCTCCATTCTGATAACAACCACCTCCATTCTGATAACAACCACCTCCATTCTGGTAACAACCAGTTCCACTCTGATAACAACAACCTCCATTATGGTAACAACCAGTTCCATTCTGATAACAACAACCTCCATTCTGGTAACAACCAGTTCCACTCTGATAACAACAACCTCCATTCTGGTAACAACCAGTTCCACTCTGATAACAACCACCTCCATTCTGATAACAACAACCTCCATTCTGGAAACAACCAGTTCCATTCTGATAACAACAACCTCCATTCTGATAACAACCAGTTCCATTCTGATAACAACCACCTCCATTCCGGTAACAACCACCTCCATTCTGGTAACAACCATCTCCATTCTGATAACAACCAGCTCCATTCCGGCAACAACAACCTCCATTCTGATAACAACCACCTCCATTCCGGTAACAACCACCTCCATTCTGGTAACAACCAGTTCCATTCTGGTAACAACCACCTCCATTCTGATTACAACCACCTCCATTCTGATAACAACCACCTCCATTCTGGTAACAACAACCTCCATTCTGGTAACAACCACCTCAATTCTGATAACAACCACCTCCATTCTGGTAACAACCAGTTCCATTCTGATAACAACCACCTCCATTCTGATAACAACCACCTCCATTCTGGTAACAACCACCTCCAGTCTGATAACAACCAGTTCCGTTCTGGTAACAACCACCTCCATTCTGATAACAACCACCTCCATTCTGATAACAACCACCTCCATTCTGATAACAACCACCTCCATTCTGGTAACAACAACCTCCATTCTGATAACAACCACCTCCATTCTGATAACAACCACCTCCATTCTAATAACAACCACCTCCATTCTGGTAACAACCACCTACATTCTGATAATAACCACCTCCATTCTGGTAACAACAACCTCCATTCTGGTAACAACCACCTCCATTCTGATAACAACCACCTCCATTCTGATAACAACCACCTCCATTCTGATAACAACCACCTCCATTCTGATAACAACCACCTCCATTTTGATAACAACCACCTCCATTCTGATAACAACCAGTACCATTCTGATAACAACCACCTCCATCCTGATAACAACCACCTCCATTCTGGTAACAACCAGTTCCATTGTGATAACAACCACATCCATTCTGATAACAACCACCTCCATTCTGATAACAACCACCTCCATTCTGGTAACAACCAGTTCCATTCTGGTTATAACCAGCTCCATTCTTGCATTAACCAGTTCCATTCAGAATGGATCTTGATGTCATCAGAATGGATCTTGATGTCATCAGAATAGATCTTGATGTCATCAGAATGAATCTTGATGTCATCAGAATTGATCTTGATGTCATAAGAATTACCGTCCCATTCACCGTCTCAATGACCTTCTCTTTGATAGTTCCATTGACCGTCTTATGGACCGTACCATTGACAGTCTCATGGACCGTGCCATTGACCTTCTAATGGACCGCCTTATTGACATCTCATAGTCCGTCCCATTGACCGTACCATTGACCATCTCATGGACTGTACCATTGACCGTCTCATGGACCGTTCCATTGACCGTACCATTGACCGTCTCATGGGCCGTATCATTGACCGTTCTATTGACATCTCATAGTCCGTCCCATTGACCGTACCATTGACCGTCCCATTGACCGTACCATTGACCGTACCATTGACCGTACCATTGACCGTACCATTGACCGTCCCATTGACCGTACCATTGATCGTCTCATTTACCGTCTCATTGACCGCGCCATTGACCGTACCATTGACCGTACCATTGACCGTACCATTGACCGTCTCATTGACCGTACCATTGACCGTACGATTGATCGTCTCATTTACCGTCTCATTGACCGTCTCATTGACCGTACCATTGACCGTACCATTGACCGTACCATTGACCGTACCATTGACCGTACCATTGACCTTACCATTGCCCGTACCATTGACCGTACCATTGACCTTACCATTGACCGTACCATTGACCTTACCATTGACCGTACCATTGACCGTACCATTGACCGCGCCATTGACCGTACGATTGACCGTCTAATTGGCCTTCTCATTGACGGTCTTTTTTGTCCGTCATTGTCCTTCTCAATGACGTCTCATTGACCGTCCCATTGACCATACCATTGACCGTCTCATGTGCCGTCTCATTGACCGTTCTATTGACATCTCATAGTCCGTCCCATTGACCGTCCCATTGACCGTCTCATTGACCGTACCATTGACCTTACCATTGACCGTACCATTGACCGTGATTGACCGTACCATTGACCATACCATTGACCGTACCATTGACCGTACCATTGACCATACCATTGACCGTACCATTGACCATCTCATTGACCGTACCATTGACCGTACCATTGACCGTATAATTGACCGTCCCATTGACCGTACCATTGACCGTACCATTGACCGTACCATTGATCGTACCATTGACCGTACCATTGACCGTCCCATTGATCGTCTCATTTACCGTCTCATTGAACGTCCCATTGACCGTCCCATTGACCGTACCATTGACCGTACCATTGATCGTCTCATTTACCGTCTCATTGACCGCGCCATTGACCGTACCATTGACCGTCCCATTGACCGTACTATTGACCGCGCCATTGACCGTACCATTGACCGTCCCATTGACCGTACCATTGACCGTCTCATTGACCGTACCATTGACCGTCCCATTGACCGTACCATTGACCGTACCATTGACCGCGCCATTGACCGTACCATTGACCGTCTAATGGGCCTTCTCATTGACGGTCTTTTTGTCCGTCATTGTCCTTCTCAATGACGTCTCATTGACTGTCCCATTGACCGTCCATTTGACCGTCTCATTGACCATCCCATTGACCATCCCATTGACCATCCCATTGACCGTACCGTTATTAGTCGCAATTTTTAAAAGTCTATAATACTTGAATAAATAAACATGGAGATAAACAATTACTCATAATACATATTTGTACACATCACTACAAGAGTCCTGACTATTTTCTGTAGCTAATTTCAGGTCAGACGTCAGCTTTGATACATGTTTGTACACATCTGTACAACAGTGCCGACTATACTCTGTACCAGAGGCGACACTAGGGTTGGGGTCACCCGGGTAGGTAGCTCACGGTGTCACCCCTCACGACTTAACCCTTAGAAATCATCCGATTTTTCCAGCTTAAAGTAACGGGAAAATACCTGATTTTACATTTTGGTGTCACCCCCTTATGGTGTCACGGAGTGGTACGCCCCCACCGCACCCCCTAGTGACGCCACTGCTCTGTAGTCTGTAGTACACCTCTTGCCAGACTTCTTGCACTTTTACAGAGTAAGCCTCCCGCACTTTCTGTTGCTAATGAACATAGAATTGTTCTGGCATGTTAGGTGTGACTATCGTCCTAGAAAGTGTGCCGCCATTTATCTGTGTCTAAATGAGGAATGTTTGTAATGTGGGAACTTGGCGATTGAGTTGTGTCCCTTGACACAGACCAAATACGGTGACCACGTCAGCGTGATCACTACTCACTGTCACGGTTGGATTAACCTCTACATAACAAGGGAGTCAGTCATATGTCAGTGGTGCTCAAATTGTGAGGGGCATCATGGCAAACTATGGAGAGGAAAACTAAAAAAAAGTTAGTAACTGAATACATCACTACACATCGCAGTGGGTATACAGACAATATTACACGTGACACACAGCGCTTGTGGTCATACAGACAATATTACACGTGACACACAGCGCGTGGGGTCATACAGACAATATTACACGTGACACACAGCGCGTGGGGTCATACAGACAATATTACACGTGACACACAGCGCTTGGGGTCATACAGACAATATTACACGTGACACACAGCGTGTGGGGACATACAGACAATATTACACGTGACACACAGCGCGTGGGGTCATACGGACAATATTACACGTGACACACAGTGCGTGGGGTCATACAGACAAAATAACACCTGACACACAGCGCGTGGGGTCATACAGACAATATAACACTTGACACACAGCGCTTGGGTTCATACGGACAATATAACACCTGACACACAGTGCGTGGGGTCATACGGACAAAATAACACCTGACACACAGTGCGTGGGGTCATACAGACAATATTACACGTGACACACAGCGTGGGGACATACAGACAATATTACACGTGACACAGTGCGTGGGTCAGCGAGCCATAACTAGAGAACACCTGCTTTTAAGATATGATGTTTGGGGCACTTTTAGAAATTCTTTTTATAATTTGCTTTATCTAATCTTATCTTATCTATTTAATACACTGATTTTATACAGAAGATAGCTATGTCTTGTGTCATGGCTTGCATTTGTATTAGTTTTGAATTATGATAGTGTTTGTTTTTCTATGTTTTATCTCAAAACAAAACACGTTTAATTTGCTGGTCTAAATACTTTCTCATGAATTTATCCAAGCAACCGTCATGTAAGGCATAGAATTCAAGAAGTCTAACTTAAGCACAATGAAATTATGTATGGCGTATGTAGGAGTGCCTTAAGTCTATGTACATAAACTAGGAGTGCCCCAAGTCTATGTACATAAACTAGGAGTGCCCTAAGTCTATGTACATAAACTAGGAGTGCCCTTAGTCTATGTACATAAACTAGGAGTGCCCTAAGTCTATGTACATAAACTAGGAGTGCCCTAAGTCTATCTTCATAAACTAACAGTGCCCAAAGTCTATCTACATGAACTAGGAGTGCCCTTAGTCTATGTACATAAACTAGGAGTGCCCTAAGTCTATCTACATAAACTAGGAGTGCCCTAAGTCTATCTTCATAAACTAACAGTGCCCTAAGTCTATCCACATAAACTAGGAGTGCCCTAAGTCTATCTACATAAACTAGGAGTGCCCTAAGTCTATCTTCATAAACTAACAGTGCCCAAAGTCTAACCACATAAACTAGTAGTGCCCTAAGTCTATGTACATAAACTAGGAGTGCCCTAAGTCTATGAACATAAACTAGGAGTGCCCTAAGTCTATCGAAATGCCTTGTGTTGTCTTTTTGCTATATGACCTTGATTTGCCATGGGTCCAGTATTTGGGAGGTGGGAGGGGTTCTGTGTATAAAAAAACTGTCAACATGCCGGGATTTGAGTGTGTATTTTAAAATAACTCTTTGAGATGAGGTCATTAAATTTGACATGCATGCCAAAGTGTTTCAAGGGCGGATATTTTTAACATGGACTAATGATATCCGGCTCTTGAGTTGTTTTGGTTTTTTTTTTAATTGTAAAAAATTTGAAGTGGGTTTTAATTGGCGGCCAGTTTACTATGGGAAAGTTTCACGGCATACTGAGTTGGTCACCCTGATCTATGTAATGTTTAGATGGACTGTCTGGTCAGTGTTGATAATATGAACTATCTGGTCAGTGTTGATAATATGAACTATCTGGTCAGTGTTGATAATATGAACT
>MUZC01000007.1:118560-129393 GCA_002072015.1 Radix auricularia
CCCCCCCCCCCCCCCCAATAAGAGGAAAATGAGCATGTTTTAAATAATTTTACAATCTTTTAAATGAACTTGTGGTGTCTGAGCCTTTGCTTGCTTGCCAAAAAACTTTGGATCGATTTGTAATCCTTTTCCTCGTAAGCTATCGAGCTAAAATTTTGTGGGCAGACTCGTTCCAATGATAAAATTGATGTATCAAAATTTCAGGTCGATCGAATATACTGTAATTGAATTATTGAATTTTAAAATTATTTTATTTATCTCTAGATCTATATATCATGTTAATTTTTTTAAAGAAAGAGTGTTGTGGTGTGTATTATGTTCAACAACCTTTCCTGTTGCACAAAGAGGTGCGCATTATATTGACAATTCGTTTTAAAAATATATTCGCGATCGGTGCGCATTATATTAAATACGTTTTACGAGAGATAACTAGAAATTATAAATTTAGTATTTTCGGATTGTTTTGACATGAGTAATAATAACATGAGTCTAATAAACATCCTTATAGTTATGTCTCGTATATAAAGGATTTATAGACAAAAACTTGTTTTTAACGGCTTCTTAAAATTTCCATTTAAATTTGTTTTTAATGTAAGGCTGCACTCAAAATCTGAAGGCACGTAACAAGTCATTAAATAAAGTGTCGGTATTCATAGTATTTAAGTGGAATTTTTATTTTAAGTTGATGTTTTGAATGACCGAAAATGTGTTACTCATCCCCCCCCCCCCTTTGCGTTACGTCATTTATGGGCGGCCCCTAAAAGGGCGGCATATTGGAGACCGCCCCTGGCAGCAAAAGCTCTAGCTACGCCACTGATGTAATGTATGGTAGGAGTGTATGTGATGTATGGTGAAAGTGTTTGTAATGTATGGTAAAAGCGTATGTGATGTATGGTAGGAGTGTATGTGATGTATGGGAGGAGTGTATGTGATGTATGGTATGAGTGTATGTGATGTATGGTATGAGTGTATGTGATGTATGGTAGGAGTGTATGTAATGTATGGTTGGAGTGTATGTAATGTATCGTAGGAGTGTATGTAATGTATGGTATGAGTGTATATGATGTATGGTATGAGTGTATGTAATGTATGGTAAAAGCGTATGTGATGTATGGTATGAGTGTATGTGATGTATGGTATGAGTGTATGTGATGTATGGTAGGAGTGTATGTGATGTATGGTAAAAGAGTATGTGATGTATGGTATGAGTGTATGTGATGTATGGTAGGAGTGTATGTAATGTATGGTTGGAGTGTATGTAATGTATCGTAGGAGTGTATGTGATGTATGGTAGGAGTGTATGTAATGTATGGTAGGAGTGTATGTAATGTATGTTATGAGTGTATATGATGTATGGTATGAGTGTATGTAATGTATGGTAAAAGCGTATGTGATGTATGGTATGAGTGTATGTGATGTATGGTATGAGTGTATGTGATGTATGGTAGGAGTGTATGTTATGTATGGTAAAAGCGTATGTGATGTATGGTATGAGTGTATGTGATGTATGCTAGGAGTGTATGTGATGTATGGTATGAGTGTATGTGATGTATGGTATGAGTGTATGTGATGTATGGTAGGAGTGTATGTAATGTATGGTTGGAGTGTATGTAATGTATCGTAGGAGTGTATGTGATGAATGGTAGGAGTGTATGTAATGTATGGTAGGAGTGTATGTAAAGTATGGTAGGAGTGTATGTGATGTATGGTAGGAGTGTATCAGTGGCGTTGCTAGGAAATAGTAGGGGTTTGGGGGCCCAGGGGGCTTAATCTCTTTAGGGGGCCCACATACATAACGGGGGCGTAATATTTAATGTAAAAAATAATTTGGAACACTTATTTAGGTGGTGATACTTTCGAATTTTGACCACCCTCCCCCTCTCAAAGCTACGCCACTGAAGTGTATGTAATGTATAATAGCCAATAGAAGTATCGGGCACAAGGGTATCAAGATCAGCCAATCAAATTAACTTCCGCTGTAGCGTTCACAAAGGTATTCAACATGTGTCAATCAAAGGCTGTAACTGATTACAGCAGGAAATTGCGTCCCCTGACGACATTCCTCAAAGTATGCCATAAAACCATAATGGCCAAGGGTTCTCATACTATAACAAACACTCTAGTACCTTTCAGTGAGTGAAGTAAGTAGTAACGTACACCCCCTACCCCCCACCCCCCAGTCACACAAATCCACCGCTCCCAGTTTACATAAATGTAGAAAAATCACAACACATTATATATTTATATTTAATAGACAATGTTTGAAGGGGCAGATAATTGTAGGGACGGATAGTTGTAGGGGCAGATGGTTGTAGGGATAGATGGTTTTAGGGACAGATGGTTGTAGGGGCAGATAATTGTAGGGACAGATGGTTGTAGGGGCAGATGGTTGTAGGGGCATTTGATTGTAGGGGCAGATAATTGTAGGGATATATGGTTGTGGGGGCATATGATTGTAGGGGTAAATGGTTGTAGGGACAGATGGTTGTAGGGGCAGATGGTTGTAGGGGCAGATGGTTGTAGGGACAGATGGTTGTAGGGACAGATGGTTGTAGGGGCAGATAATTGTAGGGACAGATGGTTGTAGGGGCAGATGGTTGTAAGGGCATATGGTTGTAGGGGCAGATAATTGTAGGGATATATGGTTGTTGGGGCATATGATTGTAGGGGTAAATGGTTGTAGGGACAGATGGTTGTAGGGGCAGATGGTTGTAGGGGCAGATGGTTGTAGGGACAGATGGTTGTAGGGGCAGATGGTTGTAGGGGCAGATGGTTGTAGGGACAGATGGTTGTAGGGGCAGATAATTGTAGGGACAGATGGTTGTAGGGACATATGGTTGTAGGGGCAGATGGCTGTAGGGACAGATGGTTGGATGGGTAGATGGTTGTAGGGACAGATGGTTGTAGGGACAGATGGTTGTAGGGGCAGATGGATGATATATTGGCCACTCGATCAATGAGCGGAACTCATTTAAGGTTACACTTTCAATATACAATCATCTGACGTCACTTCTCATCTTACAGCCGATGGACAACGGTCAAGCAAAGGTGTCAAAAACAAGAAATTCTTTGCAAGCCGTAGAATAAAAATAAAATTATTTGTTTTATAATCCCCACGACCTGGGGAACTGACGAATGACTTGTACTTGATGACCCCTTAGGTCGGATTTAGTCGGGAGTTTGAATGTCCTGATTAACCTGAATAATTAATGTATAGTGTCACAAACCGCGTGACATTGCAGTCTGTCTCTCTTTCTATAGAATTACATAAAGCTATTCAAAGTAAGATTCTAAATGACTGATCTCTCATCTAATTACATGTGAGGCTATTCACAATAAGATTCTAAATGACTGATCTCTTATCTAATTACATGTGAGGCTATTCAAAGTAAGATTCTAAATGACTGATCTCTCATCTAATTACATGTGGGGCTATTCACAGTAAGATTCTAAATGACTGATCTCTCATCTAATTGTAGACATCACGTGCAAGTCTCCTATTTTAACGAGTCGCTTGGTGGTGATGTAGTGACTGGTGATCTCTGACGTCACATTGTCCAACTGTTCCACATGTTGGAGATCAACGAAACGATGGTCAGAATGAGGCTTTGCTTCAGTCACAATGGTCAAGTGTGGTCAAGATGAAATGGTACTACAGCCATAATGGTGAAGTGTGGTCAAGATGAAATGTTACTGCAGCCATAATGATGAAGTGTGGTCAAGATGAAATGTTACTGCAGCCATAATGGTGAAGTGTGGTCAAGATGAAATGTTACTACAGCCATAATGGTGAAGTGTAGTCAAGATGAAATTTTACTGCAGCCATAATGGTGAAGTGTGGTCAAGATGAAATGTTACTACAGCCATAATGGTGAAGTGTGGTCAAGATGAAATTTTACTGCAGCCATAATGGTGAAGTGTGGTCAAGATGAAATGTTACTGCAGCGATAATGGTGAAGTGTGGTCAAGATGAAATGTTACTGCAGCCATAATGATGAAGTGTGGTCAAGATGAAATGTTACTGCAGCCATAATGGTGAAGTGTGGTCAAGATGAAATGTTACTGCAGCCATAATGGTCAAGTGTGGTCAAAATGAAATGTTACTGCAGCAATAATGATGAAGTGTGGTCAAGATGAAATGTTACTGCAGCCATAATGGTGAAGTGTGGTCAAGATGAAGTGTTACTGCAGCCATAATGATGAAGTGTGGTCAAGATGAAATGTTACTGCAGCCATAATGATGAAGTGTGGTCAAGATGAAGTGTTACTGCAGCCATAATGGTGAAGTGTGGTCAAGATGAAATGTTACTGCAGCCATAATGGTGAAGTGTGGTCAAGATGAAATGTTACTGCAGCCATAATGTTTAAGTGTTTTAGGATGAAGTGTTACTGCAGCTACATAGATTTAAAAAACGCTTAAAATGAGATGTATCTGCAGAACTGCAACAATGTGACTGCAGCTATAAAAGATTATGTAATGTCAAAAAGAACGTGGTGACAGCTGTGCAGAGAGGAGCACGGTCAGAATGAAAAGTGGTGACAGCTATAAGGGACAGCAGTGGCGTAGCTAGGGGGGGGCGGTGGGGGCGGTCCGCCCCGGGCGGCACTCATTCAAAGGGCGGCGTTTGAGGGCAAATTAAATATTAAAGCCGTTTCCAGAAACTGTCCTTTTTCTTTTAAAGGGTTAAAACCATGGTGCGACAAAAATAATCTTAATTTTGAGTTTTAATTAATGGATGCGTTCAACATTTGTTTTATTACATAGTGGTTGCTATAACTAACTCAAAACCGTTTAAAAATTTTAAATCGCCCAAAAAAGGGTAATGATTTGTTTGGAAAATTAAGTGGTATACATCACAGATGGCGCTTTTAAAAGAAAACTGCACAAAAAAACAGCAACACATCACTGCTGGTCCGAAAATATGTAGATCTACTATAAATATCACCATGACAGTTCTAGCGTGGAATTTCGACATTCACAGAATGATGCGCTAACAAGTACCTACATGACATGGTGGTCAAATATTGTGTTTAACTTCCAAGTAGTAAATAATATTTCTGTTTCAGGTTTCATGAAATTATTGTAAGATAACTTATTAAAAATTTAATTTACTTTGTTTTTATTGCATTAAACTAGCACATATAGCTTGTGTTTTTCATCGAAAATTAACGGTTATTCATTTTTTCCTTTAACACCATAATAACACAAATAATTCCTAAAAATAAACACTTGAAAACTTAAAGAGTGTTGGGACAATTGACAAATGAAGTAACTAGTAAAACGAAATCGGATGCTGGAATTCTATTCAGTTCAATGCAATCTTTGTCTTTTCTGTGATATCTCAATTTATGGGAACCCGTCTTTTTTAAATTAATGCAACTATGCAAACAAAGCAAACCCATTTCATGGAGAAAAGATTTGTGCTAATGCGGAACGCTGTTACAAAGAGTTGGGGATGTTCAATGAACAATCAGTTAGAAGGATAAAAATATGAGTGGGGACATTTCAGAAGACGTGTTTCTATCTATAGAGCAAGAAGTACGACGAGAAATGTTTTTATCAATAGATATAATTATAAAAGAAAATAAAACAAAGCGGTGATGAGTTACATGTCCTTGCAAGAAAATGTTTGTGTATAATACTATCTAGCGTACTAAATGAAGAATTTGAATATCAACATTTTTTCTTTATTTCCATTGATAAAGAATTGTTTGAGATTAAAACAGAAAGGATACAGGTTTTTATGGCAGTACACGTGTCCTGTCTTAGCTATGACGGGGCCCTATGCAACTTAGTATGCGAAAAGGATTGCGAGTGCCCCAGTTTGAAGAGAGATAAGGTATTAATAAGGAAATTATGTGAAAACTAAGATAGGATGGGTCTATGAAATTTTGGGGCCCTCTGCGACCGCATAGGTTGCAGGAGCCCAAGACCAGCCCTGGTTGTACCTACAATGCAAGAAGAGACATTATGTTTTAAAGAAACGGGGGGGGATGAATCATCCCCCCCCTATGATATATTAAAATATATTCAACAGTAAATATTGTAAAAATTCTTCACCCAACATTATACTTTTGCTAAGAATGTTTTCAACAATTGCAATGAGTGTATCTAGTTGAGAAAGGAGCTTTTCAAACCTGAAGTTGATAAAAAAAAATTATATTCGCTCAACAATAAGTGATTTAAGGCTACGCAATCTTGCAATATGTCTATAGTTCAAGATAATCCAAATAATTTATATTTTTAACATAATACATGATTTTTCCACTATGAAAGTTAGATAAGTAAGTATATATAGATAATAAATGTTTATATACTGATGTAAATATACATTTTAGTTTTTTATTTTAAAAAATCGTATAAATCTATTTATAAACAAAAAGTAAAAGCTTATTAATTGTTAATGATTTTTGGGTGTAAAATTTGGAATATCTTTTGTTTCATTGGGTGGGTGGGGGAGCGAATTTTATAACTTTCTTGTGGCCTTCATAAAAATTATTTTGTATTTTTATAATGTTTTAATTAAAGGTAAATCATCGTATATTGCATCTTTTTTTTACTACTTACATAAATAGGACATGCAGTGGTAAAAGTTTTCCCCACCTTTTACAATCTACTTTGTTTCAATTACAATTATTTATTCAAGTTTATAAAAACCATCATATGATTGACGTAAGGGGCCGTTCATAAATGACGTCAGGTGATTTCGGCTGATTTTTCACCCCCTGCCCCCTCATCACACGGCGTCATGAAAAGAAAACTTAGACCCCTTCCTTAATGTGACGTGACAGAGACCACCTCCCATACAAGCGGTATATTCTATTTGAAAACCAGGGTGTTTAAAATTTAAAAAAATGTTTTTCATATAAATATGTTTTTAGTGTAAGGCTGCACTCAAATATCGTAACACGCGTGAAACCACGTAAAACCTCATTGTGATTAATGATATATTTCAGTGAAACTTTTATTTAAAGTTACGCGTTTTGAATGACGTAATATGTGTGTTGCCTCCCCCCATAAAAAATGGTGCGTGACGTCATTTATGGGCGGCCTCTAAAAGGGCGGCATATTAAAGACCGCCCCGGGCGGCAAAAGCTCTAGCTACGCCACTGNTAATTGGGCTGGGCGGTTTCCTGAGTGTCTCGCGACCTGCCTTAAATTGAGCCCAAGATCGTAAACCCCGGACCTAGCGGACCAGAAATTCCAAACATATTTTTTTAAGATAGACAAATAGGCCGCTTAAAAAAGTAGTCATATTTTGAAAACTTCCTTCTCCTTTGTTATATCACAGGAAACACACAGACACACACACAGACACATACACAGATACACACACACACAGACACACACCTGTTCTGTTCCTTGGTGCTCGAGGTTTCACATGACTTTACCTGTGCGCTTAGTGTTAACGAGGCAGACACCATGATGGCGCATCATCTCCATTGGGCTGTGGCTAAAAAAGAACTGGACATAGCAATAACACCCAGATGACACTCACGGATTTTTGTATCATTCGTTTATTTATTTATTTTTAGAAATACCTCATTGGAGAAGAAAATAAAATATTCATATCTAAATATATATATATATATAAAAAATTTAAATAACTATTTTTTTTATTTAAAAAAATAAAGCTTTGGATAATATTAAAATAATTGAAAAACTTAACCAGGAAAATCTAATAGTGTTTTAAGAACTAAGGAATTTTATTGAAAAAAAACAACAGCAAAAAAACCAAAAACGGAAATGTTCTTTATAAAATTAATGTACAACCTATACACCCATTCTTCGAAATGATGGTTTAAGAGATACAAAGACATTGAAAAAAAATGTTTTGTCCGTCCATCAATCGTATTTAATTCAACACTTCAGACGGTTAGGTTTCTTTACGAGTAGTTCTGGCATTCGGAAACCTGAAAGAGGAAGTGATTCAGCAAACATTTTTCTTCACGTCAAAATAACAGGACGGCGTAGAATATTGTTAGCAATAGGTCATTTGGTCGTCTGTTGATACACGTCATCATCGTCAAAATACTGCCACAAAAATTGTCACGAAGATCATCACAAATCATCATGTCGTTCATGAATCTCAAAGATGTTGATGTTATTATTGCATTCATTGAATGTATTCAAATTTTAAAAAACTTACTTCCCTTTACCTTCCTTTACCTCTGTTAAAAGAAAGTTTGACTTGAAAATGACGCCACTAAAACTGATTGTGTTTTTTTGTGCCGGTGTTTGATCATTTGTAAATTTTTGTCTGAAAGAATCACTATGTACAAAATGTTTTAAATCTGAAGATTATTTATGAATTACTTTTAAACCTGATACAAAAATATGAGACAAAAATATGAGACATAAATATGAGACATACATTTGAGACATAAATATGAGACATAAATGTGAGACATAAATGTGAGACATACATATGAGACATACATATGAGACATACATGTGAGACATAAATGTGAGACATACATGTGAGACATAAATATGAGACATACATGTGAGACATACATCAGTAAAAACGAAATAAGGACATAATCAAATATGATGATGACTATAAATAACTGAGAATATTTGTGATCATTTCGTTGATTCTAACCATGTAAGAAAATATCTTGTGTAGACTATTTGTTTGTTGGATTTACCATTGAAGATATTATTTTTTCTGTGTGTATACCAGTGCTCGATTTACCGCCGGTGATGCCGGGGATATCCCCGGCACTGTGAGGCTCCATCCCCGGCTCTGCTATAACCTTTACCATCCCCGCCGGGGATGGCATTTATCCCCGGCTCTGCAGAATTTTTTTTTATCCCCCGGCACTGGTTTTTTAAGCTGAATAAGTGGTAACGGTAAGTTGCAGCAGTGTCAAATTTTCAATCACGAAATTTTTAATTTTATAGAAAAGTTTGGTACCTGCGCTTCCATCTACCGAATTAATCGAAATAAACGTAAGTAAAAATAATTCTAATTGTTTCGTTTTCTTATAATCTTTGGTTTCAATTTTAAGTTCACTTTTCGTTTGTCATAAAGCGCGGTTTATTAGAATTATATTTAAAATAAATATTTTTTAATTTCGTTTTAAATTGAAATGTCCAAAGAGCCGTATTGTAAAAAATGTTAAACGTTAACAAAACAAAAATTGTCATTTACGAAAAAGGCTGTAATCCAGAGAGTGAAATCTCACAGTGATGATCTTCAACTTCTTCAGACAACGTCTTGTAGTAAGTCATTAGTTATTTAATAATTTATTAATAAACCGATTAAATAATTATTATAAGTTTATATATTTGGCTTTAATAAGTTTGATTTGAAATAAAAATCAAAATTCATAAGCAGTTGAATATATATTGATTGAAATTATTATTGATATAAAATAATAAGTTGAAAAAATCTATTACCTCGTAAACAGTGTTATATAAGCTGTCAAGAAAGATAGAATCAATAGGCTAAGATACATCAGATGTTATAAAAATTTAATCAAATGATGTAATTTAAAATGATTTTGTTCTTGGTGATGCTGATATCAATACACTGACACTGGGGCAGATTTAGGAATTGGTCCTCAAATAAGCCAATATATAGATCAAGGGATGGTATGGTGTGGGGGTGTTATTNGCTTCTTCAGGAACTGAATGGCCTGGATGTAGGGAAGTGTCTTTTTTCAGATCATTCTTGCAAAAATATTATAGTTTTTGTTTCTATAAAAATGAAGGAAAAGCTTTTAAAATACATTCTGTTTGAGACTGAAGCAACTTTTTCCTTATTATTTGATGAAAGTATTTCAGTTTCTGTGAAAACTTGTCTGATTCTTTATATACGAATAGCGTATAACAATGAAATTAACAATTGGTTTTTAGATCTTTTTGAACTGCCTAGTCAAACGGGTGAAGATATTGCAAATTCATTGCTTGAAGTTCTACATAAGTTTGGATTTACAGATGATATACTGAAAAGGCGACTTATTGGAATTTGCACTGATGGCGCAAGTAATTTACAAGGTGAAATGAAAGGTGCTTTGGCATTATTGAAACAGAAAATGAATACTGATTTTGTTATTTTTCACTGCATGGCTCACAAATTGGAATTAGCTATTCACGATGTATTAAAAACATCTACAGAACTCTCACACTTTCAGATATTTGCTGAATCATTATATTCGCATTTTTCACGATCACCAAAGAATAGAAATCAATTGGAAATTGTGGCAAAAGAAGCACACACAGAGTTACTAAAAATTGGTCGTACATTTGATATTCGTTGGGTGGCATCCTCTTTCCGCAGTGTTAAGCAATCTGGCAAAACTATCCAGCTTTAGTGAAACATTTTGAAACACTCAGTTTGGATATGAGCAGAAATGTTCGAGATAGAACTAAATGCAGTGGAATAAGTCATAAACTGAAGAAATGGATTTTTGTTTTCGAACTAACAATAATCAAAGTTGTTGTTGAAGTTGTTAAAAAAGTTAAAAGTTTGTTACTATTTTTACAAAAAAATTCATCCTCAGTTAGAACAGTAAATGCTGAGATTTCAAATGCTATAAAAACATTGTCAGCCTTCAAAGAATATGATGGTGTCAGTGGTCAGGATTTTTTAAAGGAGTTTTCTTGCACAGGTACTTTTAAAGAAATCAAGCTTATGCCACCATCGGAAGCGGAACAAATAAAGTTTCACAATTTTAAGAAAAAGTTTTTTCAAAGTTTGGTTGACAACATCTCCTCCCATTTTGACAACAGCGTATTAGTGTTGAAACATGCTGAAGTTTTATGTAAGGCAAATTGGCAAAAAATACAGAAGAGTTAATGTTGTATGGAGATCTTGAAATTAT
>MUZC01000265.1:0-10328 GCA_002072015.1 Radix auricularia
CAGTGTGCTGCATTCCCCACAGCAATGCAGATGCCAAAATAATTGTTTTTATTGTCAAGAAAAACTATACAGAGTCAAGGGCCTCTATGAAAGTGGAGACTCTGTCTATTTTGTTGGTCACCAAAGTTACCAATTGCCATTGCAACTTACACTTACATATGTCCAAAGTCCAAAGAGTTGTTGGGCAAATGTAAAAAGGCCACAAGAGAAATGTTGTCAAACTGAACACATGCAAGTTGTGTACATATGTAAATAATGATTATTCTGTTCTGTGCATATGTATATATGTACATTTGTAATGATGTTAATATTCATTCTGTGGACTATTACATGAAAATGAAGGTAAATGATTATTTCTTTAACTTTTAATTATTTAACTATTGATAATTAAGTGTATAGATTTAGACCACGGCGCTAATGACTCGCGATCCCAACTTGCGCGCGCACAATCTACAGATTTTTTTTTGGGGAAAGTTGGCAGGTCTGTTATGTAAATTTAATTTGAAATACATTTTTTTGCATTGATGCCAAAACTTTAGCAGGAATTAGTGTCACCTTTTAAGATCATTTCATGAGAGCAGTTTTAAAGCCAAAGTACTATTCCCAAAGGATTAATGAACTCATGAATTTTTTTGGAAATAACTTAAGCATACAGCAAATAAATTTTACTCAAATTCCTTGCCTTCAGTCTCTAAATGGTGCTTTAATGTCAATAGTTCTTTTATGGGTGGGCATGCTTTCTTTTGAGGACTGAATTTTTGGAGTCGATACTTATAGCACAATGTTAATCTGGTGAGAGACAATCGACATAAATAACACAATTCAGACAAAAAATAAATAAGAGATACTCTCTCCTACTTTGTGCGTCACATTGCTAGATTTTGTTAAAAAATATCTATTTTTGCAGGCATGGATTTAAGGAATGTTGTTTCTCGCAATGAAGGAAGAAGAGCTACTTGGAAATCCAGTTCTGGAAAGTTAGAGAATTTTCTTTCTTAAATTTGCTCAACGGAATGCCTCAACATTTTTTGTCTAATTTTATTCAGGCAATTTAATTTATTCTCAAAAAACTTAAATTCTGCTACATAAAAAATAACATTACATCTAGTGAATTTTCAGTTTTAAAAATTAAATTTAGAAACATTTGTTTCAAATCAAGAATTTCTATTAAACTTAGATTTATTTTTGGTTTCCCTACACTTAAATTTTCTTAGACAAGAGGAAGAAATGTATCATTTACTCATCAATAACTATGAGGATAGGCATAGAGAACTCATTCAAGAAAATGGTGAACTAAGAGATTGTCTCTTATCATTGCAAAGAGAACTGTCAGCTCTTCTTAAACGCACTGGAGATATGTCTACTGCCCCATTTATTGAAGTAAGTACCGTATTTTTACGCATATTCCCTGCAAGTTACACCAGATTTTACAAACCCCCCCCCCCCACCCCAGGGGGGTATCTCCGTGGGCAGGGTATCTGAGGAATGCAATTGTTTTTACAAGTAAAAAGTTATCTAGCCACAAGAAAAAAGTAAATGATATTGATCAGGATCATATCAACTTTTAAATCTCACATTCAAATTTCATCAACTGTAGTTGTTTTTATATATTTATCAGTAATAACTTATGCAAAGGATTTATCTTATTATGGAAGTTCTGTAAGAATTGAAAACATCATTGTACAAGGCACTACAGCTTTTTATTGTTTCGTATAGATGTTTAATTATAAAATTAGGATGAAATAGAATATTTGAAGGAATCATATTCTAAGAATACATGTTTTACCAAATAAGAATTTAATGTGGTGAAATGATGCCTCTTTGGTACATTCCCATACTGATGTAGTACAGAGATGGTAAAAAGTGTTACAGAGCTGATATTCTCTTCAATTTTTCGTTGACCAATATAAGAATTTAATATGGTGAAATGATGCCTCTTTCATACATTCTCCTACTGATGTAGTACAGAGATGATATAAAGTGTTACAGACGCTGATGTTCTCTTCAATTTTTAGTTGCCTTCAGATGACGGACAGTCTTTGTCATCTGATGATGAAGATCCTGAGGAGCAATCTGTGATGTCTCGCCTTTCAATAACAGATCTTGATGAAGGTAAGATGATTGAGAGACACATTGAAAAACATTTGCTTCAATTTCCTAATTTCAGCAGAAGCATGAATGCAAAATCAGTTGTTGTTTTTTTTTCAAATAAGGAAAAGCAATGGCTCCCCAAAGATAGCCTAAAATTAACTCTTAATGTGCCATAAGGTTTTTGGAAAACTTCCGCCTCAGTACCATAAGAATTTCCCGAATTGCGATCAACCGGTTATAAAATTTAAAAAATTGCGTTAAATCCATTTTTATTATTATAATCATACTGACGGCATCTTTTAGAATAAGAATGGTTATTTTATGTATCCGAAAGACCGTTTTGAGTTTAAAACTATTTTTACCTGTAGTTTAGTACTATTATTTTAGCAANTCACCAATCCTGTACTTTATCCCTTACATCAAAATACAACTACAAGATGAAAGTCTCACAACATTTACGTCACCAATCCTGTACTTTATCCCTTACATCAAAATACAACTACAAGATGAAAGTCTCACAACATTTACGTCACCAATCCTGTACTTTATCCCTTACATCAAAATACAACTACAAGATGAAAGTCTTGTTGTCATTTTATTGTTTGTCTATGGAGACAAAATGTTATTGTAACTACATGTTATGGATTCACACAATCTAGGGATAATGCCAAGCCCAAATGCAATTTTTATTAATCATATTGTCTAATTAATTGTTATTATAACATGTGCTAGGTCTCTTACTATTTTCAATTTACATAAATGTCTTACCCAACAATATCTCAACAGGAACAAAAGTTAGGTTATTTGCTGATGATTGTATAATCTATAAAACAATTAAGCTGGAACAAGATTGCAAAATATTACAAAAAGACTTTGATGAATTAATAAAATGGGAAACTAACTGGAGTATGTCTTTCCACCTAGAAAAGTGTCAACTGCTAAGAGTAACAAAGAAAAAGAAACAAATAAATTCAAAATATTTTATTCATGGAAAAGAACTAACCCAAACTAACGATGAAAAATACTTAGGAGTCATAATAAATGAGAAACTATCTTGGAATCCTCATGTCAGTGAAGTTATTAAAAAATCAAATAAAACCGTAATAAAGATATAAAACTAAAATGCTACCTCACCCTGGTGAGACCTATTGTTAGAATATGCATCTTCTGTATGGGACCCATCCATCAAAGAAAATATTGATAAACTAGAACCAATTCAAAAATGAGCTGCCAGATTCATTACTGGAGAATATTCAAATCTCACAAGACTAACACCATTAGTTGAATCATTAAACCTTGAAACACTAGAGGATAGAAGAAGCAAGAGTAAATTAGTAATTATACATAAAGCAATTAATTCTAATTTAGAAATACAACACAAAGATAATTTAATACAATACTCAGACATAAGGATAAAAACACCTTTCTTATTCTGTATGCAAGAACAACACATACAAGTTTTCTTTCTTCCCATTCGATATTAGGGTGTGGAATGGGTTGCCTGAAGAAACCAGAAAAGCCAACACTTTATGATCATTTAAAACTCTAATAAGAATACAGGACTAAACACAAACCATAGATAAACGTAGGACGCAATAATCTTCTGTATTGTACAGGAGGAGCGTCTGTAACATATAAGATAACAAAACATATATAACATAACATATTTTTTAAAATGTTGCACTGAAATATATTTATAACCAATATAGTATCATGTTACTGGTCCCTTACTACTTACCGAGTTACGGCGCTATGTAAATTATCAGTTATTATTATCCAATGCTATAATTGGAAAAAAAAATTAAAATGTAATTTAAAATATTTACATTTGTGGAAACAAAGTAATTTATACATCTGTTCAAACCTATAATAATGCCATATTAATTCAATAAACATGGAAGTTCAAGGTGAGAATAGATAATGTCTACCTCAAAACTATGATGAGGGCTATGGACGGGAGCTAATATCGTTTGGTCAAGGGGACTTAACCCACAAGATGTGTGGCTCCCTTGATTTAATTTAAAAAGAAATAATAATTTAAATTTAATGATAACTATAGTCGTTTATAGTATAGCACTATTTGTCCATGCTAGGCCAACATTCTCACAGAACTCTGTCTAGTGTAGCACTATTTGTCCATGCTAGGCCAACATTCATACAGTGCTCTGTCTAGTGTAGCGCTATTTGTCCATGCTAGGCCAACATTCTTACAGTGCTCTGTCTAGTGTAGCACTATTTGTCGATGCTAGGCCAACATTCTCACAGAACTCTGTCTAGTGTAGCACTATTTGTCCATGCTAGGACAACATTCTTACAGTGCTCTGTCTAGTGTAGCGCTATTTGTCCATGCTAGGCCAACATTCTCACAGCACTCTGTCTAATGTAGCGCTATTTGTCCACGCTAGGCCAACATTCTCACAGCGCTCTGATTTTTACGACTTAAAAAAAAATCTTGAGATTTTTCTCAAATGTTTCTTTGTCGTCGTCATTTATTCACTCAAGGACTGTGGGAAAACTTTTCCATAATTTGGGCGCAGCTGCTTCAAAACGAGCGCACTCTTTTTTATCGTTGGGCCTTTTTTTCTGTGTCCATCCAGCCAGAACTGGAATTTTTAGAAGGGACTGTGAAGATTTGTGTATTGAGCTCAGGTCTTTTAACTAATCCGGTGCCAATCTATCCATAATCCATACGTCTGTATATCAGGTATCGTTAGTACGGCGTATGTTGTTGAATCATTGGAAAGGTGTCCGAATATTTTTGCGCCATGTTTCAAAAATGTACAGGAAAGCTATTGGTGGCGTCTCTACGAAAGGTTAAAGGTTTTTGTTCAAGTGAACACTTAGTAGATCAATGTTTGACTAACAAAAAAATTATCCAAAAATAGAAAATGGATGGATAAGAAATCCATTTAAGTTATCAATATTGTGTTGAATGTATCTGTATATATATATATATATATATATATGCTAGGCCAACATTCTCACAGAACTCTGTCTAGTGTAGCGCTATTTGTCCATGCTAGGCCAACATTCTCACAGAACTCTGTCTAGTGTAGCGCTATTTGTCCATGCTAGGCCAACATTCTCACAGCACTCTGTCTAGTGTAGCGCTATTTGTCCACGCTAGGCCAACATTCTCACAGCGCTCTGATTTTTACGACTTAAAAAAAATCTTGAGATTTTTCTCAAACGTTTCTTTGTCGTCGTCATTTATTCACTCAAGGACTGTGGGAAAACTTTTCCATAATTTGGGCGCAGTATTTTGGGCGGGTATTTGCAAAGTGCGCAAGAATATAATTTTAAAAATGTAACTTTTGAATAAAATTTTGCAGAATTTTTTTTTAAATTATTGTTCGCCTAACTACTAACTGCATGCTCATACATTCAGTTTTTAATGAAAACCTTTTAATTTTTGTTTTGAATTAATTTTTTTAAAAAATAACTAACGTGTTACAAGAATATGATAAAAAAATATTTGTGAAATATATTGTATCAGTTGGTTATCAGAATATCTAACATAGTTGGGGAAAACGTGAAAAGTGAGAATACGAAACAAAAATGGCAATGAAAACGTATGACTCAATGATCTTCTGTTAATTAAGAGTATCAGAAATGTACAGGTGTAAGATACGATAAAACACAAGGACTTCAAACATCATGGTCTACTTCATTTTGTTTTATTATGCATAAACTTCTGGGCTTATAATTAAACACGAGTACAACGATTATTTTATTGTCCCGTTCTCACGCGTTGTCCAGAATGGAAGCAATAATAATAATTATAACAACAACAATAATAATATAAATAATATTGCACTTTTCTATTGTAGTGGTATCCATTCATGTGTCTTCAATGAATCGATCGTGTATATAATATTTTTAACGACATTTATGACAAAAGCGCCGCACTCTTTGGGAATCGTCCAGTGTCACAAGGGCCAACTGTCCGGTTAAGGCAAACAGACAAGATGAGGTCTTATTTAGTCTCATGGATGAACTCAATTTGAGCCGCCATAAAACCTACTTCGGAAGGACAACAGACTTGACCAATCTCTGTGACTGGACACGAGGCTGGCTGACGATTTGATCAACTGGACCGTTGCCCCGAGGACATTCACCGACTTTTGTGTCGTTGAGCTTTCAAAGTAGCCAATTGAAATTTTGTCAGCCCAATAGTCTCCGTTTCAAATCACGTGCTACATTTAAAGATGAGAAAATTAAACAATTCCCTGGCTTCAAAGAAATTCTCCAGTTAATGCTGGCATGCATCCGGTACATTATACCTTCATCAATAGCGACTTCCGCCCGCACGTCTTCAAAAGTCGTGATTGGCGGAGAGTTGATCCCGCGCTTGTTTGATTGGATAAAAAACGTTGTTATTTATTGTATGAACGTCTCAGACGTCCTACTTAAATAGCGTTCAATAAACATCACATTAAAGTTTAGAGGTCACATAGTCCGAGGCGATGGACCCGCTGTTTTATTTATATCTTTGGTTCAAGGCATTCGCTGTTTTATCTCGCTGTCTGGACCAATAAAAATAGTTGTCTGATTTTGTTAATTTTGTTAGCGTTCTAGTTGCGATTAATCACCAGTGATGATCTCCTCCTGTATTGAGAGACTTAGTTTGGATTTCCTCCTCCTGACCATAATAATGTAAGCTCTGTGGAGGACAAAAACAAACAAACAAATTTGACTTAAAACGTTGTCTCCGTTGTGGCAGTTTTAGTTTCAGATAAGGCTAATCTGAAAGGGAATCGGGGGACCCACTAGGTCTCCCAAGCAACTAGTAAGATCTAATGGAAACATTAGGGGCCCCCCTTACGACCATCGGTTACAGGACTGACTTACTTACTAATCTAAACACATGATACCAATATTTTCTGGTGTTCAGTTAGATCATAAATATCAAAAAAATATATTGATCTCATTTGATTACAAATATTGAATTGAATTTAAAATTGTGGAATAGTTAAATGTCAATGGAATTTGGAGAAATAGTTTTGTTAGTTTTTTTTTTAAAATTGATGCAGACATAATATGTAGTTAAAAGACGCGGTGCTCAAGTGGCAGCGCACTCGACTGGCGTGCCGATGGTCACGAGCTCGAATCCATGCGAAGGCTAGGATTTGTTCCTGGGGCCAGGGCGTCCCTGAATCACCAACACTAGTTAGGCGGCTGGGTAATGCGTGGAAACCTCATAGCCGTGGCCTGAGACCACTGCATCACTTGCCAACAGATCATCTGTCATGGTCTGTGGACGCAATTATCTTCTGCATAGAAGGAGCGTCTGTATATATAAGATAAGATATTAATTTTTAGTGCCTATAACGATACATATATCTGGGTGTGTATATGTTAAATGTGTGTCATCTTAATTAAGCACACCGAGAAGCCTGTTTATGATTTAGAAACGCTTAGTAAGTGAGTCTGAGTGACAACTTACAACATGACCAGGGCCGACAACACCACACAACTGGCCACCACAAAGTAGGTCATTCCGCCCCAGATGGCCACTGTCAGGGAGTACATGGCATCGAAACCTGCACCGGCGAAGGCCAAAGTCGCAACTTCTATAACAGCAACACTGGCAAATAGTGAGCCTGGGGGGGGGGGGATAATATTGATAGCAATCAATATCAAACCTTATAATATAAGTCAAATAGTATCCGTAAAACATCAAACACTAACATATCAGTAAATTCATGTTGGCACTTTGAAAAGACGGACTGCCGTACTTTCCGTTATTAGTGCAAAAAATTGAGCTCTTGGCAACTTGTTTAAAAATGTAAAGCATATCATTATAATAATTTACAATTTGTGTTTTTGTATTTTATGCTTTGATATATTGTAAAATTAAAAAAAAAAAACCAATTCCCTCCGTGTTGCAGCTTTTTAGGTATTTAACTAGTCCCCTGTTTTCTGTACTCCCCCAAAATTGTTGATAATTTAACGCCCTTTAAACTCCACATTGCCAAAATTAAGGACGGGAAAAGACGTATTTCTTTTTCTCTCAGCCCCTTTCTCAGATATTTAAAATACCCCCTTTCCCCATACATTTAAAACAATATTTTAAGAATGATTGTTATATAGCTAGTTTTTGCTGCTATTATAGTTGTCTTTACAATTGCAACATTCGAGTTCAGAGTTCAGAGCCCATGAGAATGTTAAAATTAGCAAAATAAGAATTTTGAAAATTGGGCATAAATAAAATGTGACTCGGGTTTTCATTTCTGCAAGTTTTAATTATTATTATTATTATTATTTTTTTTTTTTTTTTTTTTTTTTTTTTTTTTTTTTTTTNTTTTGTACAGTGACCTCTGTTGATATTTAATGATTATCACGCATTGACTCTTACTTCTTCTGTCTATAGGCACCATGCGAGACAGTATTGCCCGGATGAGTGGCCTCAGCAGTAACTCTAACATACCGATCGTGAAGGCTGAAAAGTAAAAAGTAAAAAATCTGTGCGGTAAGATAAGATAAGATAAGATAGGATAGGATAAGAGCGGTTTGAAAAAAAAGACATGAATATTTCAGGATGTTTTAAAAATAATTTTACTTGACATTTATAAATTAAAACAAATCATGTGACGTATCTCCGCTGTTGGAAGGTATATCCTAATTGTATCAGCATCAATTTAGGTCAAAGGTAGACATTGACATATAATTAAGGAGTCTGATTGGAACAATAACGCATGCGCACTGACCTGTGTAAATCATCCAATCAGACACGGAGAAAGCCAACAGGAAACGACTGGCGGCTGCAGATATCAGTGACACGATGCAGATGGTTTCATCCGTGAAGAACGCCTGGAGGAGGCGCATCAGCACCAGGGAGACGAATGAGCTTAACAATCCCTGGGACACGGACGACAATATGACGTCATAAAATCAACTAGAGTCATAAGTCATTTTAAAAAAGTATCATTATTTCAGATCAGTGGCGTCACTAGGAGGTGCGGTGGGGGTGTACAAATGTTTGCACGAACCCTTGAAAATATAATAAACTAGCTAATTACCCGCGCTTTGCAGCGGTAATTTAAGATTTCAGTTAGCGTTTCGAACCGGTAAACACTAATTTAATATCCCTTTGATTTCAATCTATATCATGATGGATATGCTAAATATATTAACTAAACCGTCTTGTAACAGACGTTAGAAGTTCATAACCCCATTGGAAATTGTATTACTTTTTGAAATCACATTTTGTCAATAATTTATCCATTTACTCAATAGACACTTTTAAAGTTACCCTTTATATAACTAATGTTAAAATGGCATACGGGTCTCCAGCCCTAAAATGTTTTTACTATTAAAAATTAAAACTTATTTTTAAAAACTAAAATTTGGGTCGGGGGCCCTCTGGGTGCAATTTGTATAGTTCAAAACAACAGCTTATTTCCATTTGGATCATGATGAATTTATTTGTTAGTCCAAATTTGATTTTAAAAATGTTTTTAATGTTTTAAACGTTACCGAAAAAGAGATTAGGGGCCAAGGGCCACAAAAGATTGAAAAATATTATTTTATTGACTAAACTAATTTTAACATAGGCCTTCAAAATTTTATCTTCCAAGTTTTGTTAAAATGCATTTACAGGGTATCCAAAGTTTTTTTAATTTGTAATTTAGCTAACATAAGGTGAAAAAGCTGCAATTGAGTGATAAGTGGCCTGCTACTATCCAAAATATGCATGCGTCTACCTGCACAGGATGTTTACGAATTTGTGATGATTAACTTTGTATTTAAGAAAAAAAATACATGTGGATCCCCGTCTCCCAGCGCGGGTGTGTACTCAACAGTTTCATTAAAGTTTCATGCTTCTAACTACATGGGGAATTGGAAAATTAGTGATGATTCCGTTTTATATCCGAAAAAATACATTGAGGCCCCCGGCTCCCAGTGAGTGATACTTAAGATATTCTTTGCCTGTTACCATTGCGAAAGTGTACTTAAAAAATTCCAAAATTCTCATGTTTTATCTAAACGTGAAAAGGAAAAATAGCAATATTCAGTAAAAGGAGAGAAAAAATTGGGCCCCCCGGCCCCCATGAAAGTTAATTCTAATTTTTAAAAATTCCAATAATCGTGGCAAGAGGCTATTCAACAACTTACCAAAGTTTCATGCTTCTACCTACACAGAAAATTGGAGAATTAGGGATGAGTAAATTTTTAAAATAAGAAAAAAAAACATGTGGGCCCCCCGGCCCCCAGTAAGTGAGAATTTAAATATT
>MUZC01000265.1:25481-37408 GCA_002072015.1 Radix auricularia
AATTTCAGCCGAATGCGCCCCACGTTTTTAGTTTATTTTCTTCTTTTTAGTTCACAAAACGTGGTATCTTTAAAACTTGTTTTTAAATATTTTTATTATAATTTTTGTTATATATCAATGGCTGTAACCAATCCCCTAAGAGAAATGGTAGTAATATACACAGTAACACACAAAGTATTCTCCAGTGTACATCAATGTCACATTACCTCACTGTCACGTTACCTCACTGTCACGTTACCTCACTGTCACGTTACCTCACTGTCACGTTACCTCATTGTCACGTAACCCCAATGTCACGTTACCTCACTATCACGTTACTTCAATGTCACGTTACCTCACTGTCACGTCACCTCACTGTCACGTTACCTCAATGTCACGTTACCTGACTGTCACGTTACCTCAATGTCACGTTACCTCACTTTCACGTCACCTCAATGTCACGTTACTTCAATGTCACGTTACCTCAATGTCACGTTACCTCAATGTCACCTTAGCCCAATGTCACGTTACCTCAATGTCACGTGACAACAATGTCACGTTACCTCAATGTCACGTTAGCCCAATGTCACGTTACCTCAATGTCACGTTACCACAATGTCACGTTACCTCACTGTCACGTTAGCCCAATGTCACGTTACCTCGCTGTCGTCCTGATCTGACAGAACCGGAAGTTGGTCAGACGTCTGACTCCCCCAGCGCCGCAGGACGTTCATCCCTCTGAGGGCGTACTTTCTGGTGCCGCCGCTGATGGGAGCTGTTGCTGGGAACACCGCCGCCCCGTAGCCATCACGACTGTACGCAGACGAGGTAGAACCTAGGACATGAGACGTTAGTTAGATTAAATAGACCAGGGATTCGCAAAATAGGGGGGGGGGGTTAGAAGCACACAATTAATTATTTTATATAGTCATACTAACTCAAATAATATATTTTCACTCCTTTGTGTTGTAAAATGTAAAAATTGAAATTTAACATTTTTATTTATTTTTCTTCAAAACTTCAACAATGATAATAGAAAAAATTCGATAGTTGATACCAGGGGCGGATTAAGACTGCACGGGGCCCCTGGCTGCATTCAAACGTGGGCCCTATCCAGCTAGCCCCCATTTAAATAAAATGATTGCTAGCAGCTAATATAAGTATAAGGCTGTAAATAAATAGTCCATTGGTTCCTTGTTCACGCTTTGTCTGTACTATGGGAACCGCTTACCCAACCAAAAATATTAATCATTTTTTAAAAAAACGAACACGAAGAAATAACTGATTGAAGTGTTTGCGGTATTCTATTATATGTTTTCTTAGTGTGCCATTAAGACTGTCGGATCTGAATAACGATCAGATAACTTGCTAAGATTTATTAATTTATTTGATTTATTATATTTCAAAGGGTTGTTGCAATTATTTGTACACTTTTATTATAAAATATTAAAAGTTTGAGGGCCCCAAAACCACCGGGGGTCCACTGGCTTTAACCCGCCAAGTCCCCCCCCCCCCCACATTTAATCCGCCAAAGGTTGATACCGAATAAAAATATATGATATTAAACCCAATTTATAAAAGAAAAAAAGATGAGCAATGGCTATTTTTATAAAGAGAAGAAACATGGATGGTTAGCATCAAGTAATGTCTGTCTATTCTTCCCAATTAGGTGATGGGGAAAAAATGAAATCGAATCTTTTTTAGCAAACGAATTCCATTTAGCCTGACTTGAAAATATCGCTCTTCGTTTAATATAATTCGGATTTGTAAGTGCGGATGATGCTAATATAAAGAATCACGTGTTAGTTGCTGCGATTTTCTCTTAAATGTTCTCAACATATTTTATTACGAAGTGTAGATGATATCTATTAATGCTTCCGGTTATTCTTTTTAAACGTTGGATGACATAATTGGTTTTCAAATATACATAAACTAGATTTTGCCTTATATTATTTAAGGGAGGCGTTATCCCCAGAATTCTGCGGATAACCACTTCGATTATTTAATAATACAATTCTATTTTAAACTATATGGATGTACAAATAGTAACTATATTTTGTCAGTGAGTCTATCTTAAAAAAAATTAATTATATTGTCGACATTTGTTGTACATTACAATTTATTTGTGTCAACATCTGATATACATTACAAATTATTTGAGTCAAAATTGGTTGTACATTGAAATTTAAATGCGCATCCTTAGAGGCACCACAAAGCACCAATGCAAATATATTTTAATATTGTGTTATTCTTTAGAAAATCAGACGGCAAGATAAGAATTGTTCTTTTCTTTTAAACTTGAGGAAACTTAATTTACAAGACTGTGAGAAATTTTGTTATTATTAACTTGTGTTAATTAAAACTTAAAACAATTCTTTTGCGAAACTTAAACTCATGTTTACACAAAAAATATTGAGATAAAAAATACATGTTAAATATTGCATTTGTATAGAAACTACAAAATTAATATATCAAGGTTAATCTATATGTATCTTAAA
This sequence comes from Radix auricularia, assembly GCA_002072015.1. Classification (NCBI taxonomy): domain Eukaryota; kingdom Metazoa; phylum Mollusca; class Gastropoda; family Lymnaeidae; genus Radix; species Radix auricularia. The sequence goes on from MUZC01000265.1 coordinate 27,959, forward strand.
CATAAGTGAAACATTGGCGATATGATGTGTAGGTACGCATCTTTTTATGAAAGTGGTATCCCACTTAAATTCGATTCCTATATTTAGGGATACATTTAAATGAAAGAGTTTTCGTACACTAAAAACTCTTAGATCTAGATCTAAATATTTTCTGTTAAATCAATGTTACGCTATTTTTCGATTTCTCATAATTCATAAAAGATTAGTATCTTGAACCTAGAAACAAAATCAACATGTTTAAAATTGACTTTGCAACTCAAATAATTAAAATTACTTTGTAACGCACACAATTAAAATTGCTTTTGTAACTCACACAATTAAAATTACTTTTGTAACTCACACAATTACATTTACTTTTGTAACTCACATAATTAAAATTACTTTTGTAACTCACATAATTAAAATTACTTTGTAACGCACACAATTAAAATTACTTTTGTAACTCACATAATTAAAATTACTTTTGTAACTCAAATAATTAAAATTACTTTGTAACGCACACAATTAAAATTACTTTTGTAACGCACATAATTAAAATTACTTTTGTAACTCACATATTTAAAATTACTTTTGTAACTCACATAATTAAAATTGACTTTGTTACTCATATAAACAGAGAATTTTATTTTTTGTTGTCATTGATAGCAAAAAGGCCAAACATTTGACACCTTTTATTCTCTAGTAATATTTTTAGGACATTCATAGTTCCGGTCCTTGGTTTTGAAGAATTTTGATCAAGTAATGTAGTTACCGCGAACAAAATAAGTCACGTGATTATTACTTTTTAAAATGTTGGGTGACATGTCGGATTTAACTAAGTGAATTCATTACAAGGGCTAAAGGGCTTTAGACAATGTTTGGGGCTTATACGCTAACAAATTTGTTCAGGGCCAAAGGTACAACTGTCCCTAGTACAATGAAAAAACTTCTGCCGTTCCATTGTATTACAAAGTTTGAGAAGCATTGCTTTATATAATGTAGACCCTCGGAAACGAGGCGCTGGTCAGTTCTCGTTACTATGTTGTAATTTAGTCGTAATGGAATAGTTTATTTGTGACACCAATACTTTATTAAGAACTAGCAATTTCCCCGCGCTTTGCTGCGGGAAGTTGGAGAATTAGTGATGAGTGAGTGCCTTAAAAAAAACTATATTAAGGCCCCCGGCGCCCAGCAAGGGATATTTTAAATATTTTTCGCCTGCTTCCATTGTGAAAGTGTAATTATCGATTCCCAACGTTTCATGGGTCTACCTACTCGAGAAATAGGAGAATTAGTGATTTTCATTTTGTATATAGCTCATATAAGAAAAAAAAAACGTTTTTGGGGCCATGGCCCCCATGAGTGTGTATTTCAAAATTCTTTTACAACAACATTCGCCGTGAGAGGGTACTTAACAATTACCAAAAGTTTCATGCTCCTACCTACACGGAAAATTGGAGAATTATTGATAAGTCGTTTTTTAATATAAGAAAAAAATATATTTGGGCCCCCGGTTCCCAATTAGAGAGAATTCTAACATTCTTTTTGCCAATATTCGTCGGGAGCTTGTACTCGAAAAATTTTCAAAGTTTCATACTTCTAACTATATGGGAAACAGGAGATTTAGTGATTTTCACATTTTTTTTAAAAAAAATAGCTCATATAAGAGAAAAAGGTTTGTAGGGCCCCGGCCCCCATTAGTTGGAAATTTTACATTCTCTTTCGCCAATTATCATCGGAAACATGTACTCAAAAAAAATTTACAACGTGTCATGCTTCTAACTATACGGGAAATAGGAGAATAAATGATTTGCAATTTAGAAATAGTCTATATGAGGGAAGAAAAACTTTATTGAGGCCCCATTTTTTGGGCGCCCGTACATCCATGAGTGGAAATTTAACATTCTCTTTCGCCAACTATCATTGGGAGATTGTACGCAACAACTTCCTAAAGTTTCATCCTTCTACCTACATGGGGAATGGGAGAATTAGCGATTTTCAGTTTTTAAATGTTGGCCCACAGTGAGAGATATTTTTAAAAATTATTTCTCTTGCTAGCATCGTGAAAGTGTATATATCAACTCCCCAACGTTTGATGAGTCTAACTACTTGAGAAATAGAAGAATTTGTGATTTTCAATTTTCATATAGCTCATATAATGAAAAAAATCGTTTTCGGGGCCCCAGCCCCCATGAGTGGGAAATTTAATATTCTCTTTGCTAATTATGGTCGGAAGCATGTACTCAAAAAATTCCAAGGTTTCATGTATCTACCTACACGGGAAATAAAAGAATTAATGATTTTCAATTAGTTTAAAGCTTAAATTAGGAAAAACACGTTTTTGGAGCCCCGGCCCCCATGAGTAATAATAATAATAATAATAATAATAAAATGATAATTTATATAGCGCTGTATCCCAGCAAGGAGCCAGGCTCACAGCGCTTTACATGGAAACAACAATACATATAAAAATAAAAAGAAACATTCATAACATTGCAATTATGTAAATGACAATACGCTATACTCAATACATCAGCTACGTTAATCATTTAAAGAAATGTGGTTTTATTATTTTTGAAAATAAATTTTAAAAGATGTGTCTTAAGTGCAGTCTTGAATGACTTAGCAGTTGAAATGCTACGGGTGTGTAATGGAAGAGAATTCCATTGTTTGGCTGCACAAAAGGAGAATGACCTCTCGCCAAATGTTTTAGTTCTTATCTTAGGAACACAGAGAATGCGTGTATCCGCAGTGGATCGTAGCTGACGACTTGGTGAGTAGACTGATAAAAGTTCAGTAAGATATGAAGGGCATGAGTCAGAAAAGAAGTTGTGACACAGAACGGCCAGTTTGTAATCAATTCGGGCTTGTATAGGTAGACAATGAAGTGTGTAAAGTAGCGGAGTAGCAAGGTCATGTTTTTTTGCCCTTAGAACTAATCTGGCAGCTGAATTTTGAACTCTCTGTAGTTTTTTCAGTGCATTGTTTTGGCGCACCTGACAGAAGAGAATTGCAGTAATCCATACGAGCTAGAACAAGAGAACAGACTAGAGTGTGAATTTCAAAATTCTTTTTCATCAACCTTCGTTGTAAGAGGGTACCCAACAACTTCCCAAAGTTTCATGCTTCTATCTACACGGAAAATAGGAGAAATATTGATTTTCAATTTGTATATAGCTCATATAATGGATTAAAATGTTTTTCGGGCCTCGGGCCCCACGAGTGTGAATTTCAATTTTTTTCGCCAATGTTCGTCGTAAGAGGGTACCCCCATCAACTTCCCAAAGTTCCATGCTTCTAGCTATATGGGAAATAGGAGAAATAGTGATTATCAATTTTTATATAGCTCATATTAGAGAAAAAAAGTTTGTGTGGCCCCGGCCCCCATAAGTTGGAAATTTAACATTTTTAAACAAAAGTTTACAAAGTTTTAGGCTTCTAACTATACGGGAAATAGGAGAATAAATGATTTGCAATTTGTAAATAGCTCATATAAGGGGGAAAAACTTTTTGGGGCCCCATTATTTTTGGGTCCCCGTACACCAATGAAACATTTGGAATTTAACATTCTTTTTTGCCAATTATCATCGGGAGATTGTACTTAACAACTTCCTAGAGTTTCATGCGTCTACCTCTATGGCGGATTAAGGGGGGGGGGCTGAACGGGCAAAAGCCACGGGCCCCCGACGGTTTAGGGGCCCCCAAACTTTTTATATTTTATAATAAAAGTGTACAAAAGTTTGCACGAACCCTTGAAAATATAATAAATTAATTAATACTATCTATACAAATTATCGCGTTCAGACATGATAGTATTGATAGTACCTAATAATCGAAAAACTTTAATTGATTAACTTCGCTTCATATAAAATATAGTTTATATTTTTAAAATTCCCAAAGTTCCGCTGGCCGTGTGGGTATAGTACACGCTCGTGGGGCTACCGGTGTCGGGTTCCATTCCCAGCAAGGGCATATATTTTTGTTTTACTTTTCACACTCAATTATAACTACTGCGAACACATCAAACAGTTATTTCTTCGTGTTCGTTTTTTTTCATCATTAAAGTTTAGTTACAGTCTTATATTAGCTGTAAACAATCATTTTATTTTAAGAATGCTGGCTGGATAGGGCCCCCGTTTGATTGCAGCCCAGGGCCCCGTGCAATCTTAATCCGCCCCTGGTCTACCTACATGGCGAATGGGAGAATTAGCGATTTTCAGTTTTTAAATTTGGGCCCCCAGTCTCCCAATAAGAGATATTTTAAAAATATTTCACCTGCTAGCATCGTGAAAGTGTATTTATCAACTCCCCAACGTTTGATGAGTCTACCTACTCGGGAAATAGGAGAACTGGTGATTTTCAATTTTTATATAGCTCATATAATGAGAAAATCTTTTCGGGGCCCCAGCCCCCATGAGTGGAAAATTTTTTATTCTCTTTTGCCAATTATCGTCGGAAGCATGTACTCAAAAAATTCCAAGGTTTCATGCTTCTACCTACACGGGAAATAGAAGAATTAATGATTTTCAATTAGTATAAAGCTTAAATTAGGAGAAAAAAACATTTTTGGGGCCCCGGCCCCCATGAGTGTCAATTTCAAAATTCTTTTTCGCCAGTTTTTGTTGTAAGAGGGTACCCAACAACTTTCCAAAGTTTCAAGCTTCTACCTACACGGAAAGTTGAAGAATTAGTGATGTTGGATTTTTAAAAAAAAAGGTTTTTGGGATCCGGCCCCACGCCCACATGAGTGAGATTTTAAACATTATTTTACGATAATTTTCGTAGTCAAGGTGTACCTAACAATCTCCTAAAGTTTCATGCTTCTACCTACACGGAAAGTTGGCGAATTATTGATTTTCAATAAGTATATAGCTTATATTAGGAAAATACTTTTTTGGGGCCCCAGCCCCCATGAGTGTGAATTTCAAAATTCTTTTTCGCCAATTTTTGTCGTAAGAGGATACCCAACAATTTTCCAAAAATTCATGCTTCTACCTACACGGAATGTTGGAGAATTAGTAATGAATCAGTCAGTAAGTGAGGGCTTTCCCATTTATTAGTATAGATTACAAATGTTAATGGCACTGCGGTTTTTGTTTGTGTGTGTGTGTGTGCTTGTGCATGTGTGTGCGTGTGTGTGTGCGTGTGTGTGTGTGTGTGCATGTGTGTGTGTGTGTGTTTGGGTAATACCTTAGCAAGTTGTCAACACAACAGAGCATTACTTTCTAATCCGGTTTTCTTACAGTTGCATTAAAATGAACAGTCTTCAGGTCTTACCTCCCCTCGTCCTCCTAACGTCTGACTCCCCTTGACCATGACTGTCCACCTCCGCCATTTGGTTTTACTCCGTCCGTTGAAAGTTTATATGCTCCGCCCCTGGTACTTCCATCATCATTCAGCCATTAAAGTTGGGGGGTCACCCCGCACGAAATGTAAGTCATATAAGCATCAACCGATTTTAAAATCAGTTTCTTTGAACCGTACGGAATACAAACTTCAACAAGTGTCACACTTACTCGGCCGTCAAATCGTTGTGGAGAAGGTTCAACAAACTCAGTCACATGGCAGAAAATGGCGATCAGGGAAAACTAAAGCCACACGCGTTTCAAGTTTTTAAACTACCGGAAAACGTTCGGCGTTAATAATAGAGTTTGTGAGAGCGTCGTTATTTAAATAACTTGGGTGTTGTTATCTTCGTTGTTGTCTTCGTTGTTGTCTTCAATGTTGTCTTCCTTGTTGTCTACGTTTTTGTCTTCGATGTTGTCTTCATTGCTGTCTTCGTTGTTGTCTTCGCTGTCGTCTACGTTGTTGTCTTCGTTTTTGCCTACGTTGCTGTCTTCTTTGTTGCTTCTCGTGTCAATGGCGGAAATTACATTTTCCCAACGAAACTATGACTAGGCTGTTCATTTAATCGGCGCATCAGTCAAGCTAATCTCATCGTCTTCTTTGGACTCCCGTTGTTACAGCGTGGAGAGGTTCCCTAAAGTTAGAATATGGGAGTCCACATTACAAGTAAAACAGTTATTTGGAAAAAAATATTTATTTACAACTTTTAAAATACACATTTTTTTTTCAAATTGATTAAATGTTTCTTTTTTCAATTGTTTATTTTTTTCTTTGAAAAACTAGTTTTGAAATTTTCATGAGTGCGTGACGCATGATTGTTTGTCTGTTTGGCCAATCGAAGCCTTCTCTTCGACGACATCATTTTTTTGATTTGCATCATTCGATTATACGGATTGCATTTAAACGAGATCGTTTGATCCACCGCTATCTACTACACCTGGGCCTAATTTAAAGGCCGGAAAAACGGGGGCCAAGAAGGAACATTCTTCACAATCAGAGGCGTCACTAGGGTCGTGTCACCCAGTGAAGTGGCTCAAAGTGTTACCCTTTAACGACTTACCAAATTAACATCATTTGAGTCTCTCAGTGTCAAATAACGGGAACATACAATATTTTACACTTTGGTGTCACCGCTAGTCATGGTTTCATTCGGTGCGGTCAGCACCCCCTGACCCCCTCCCCCCCCCCACTTTCCGTGACCCCTCTGCTCACCGTTACTATCGTGTGTCCTACTTGAACGATTCGTCTGGTTACATGACACACTTGTATAGGGCGCAAACTTTCGGAAAGGTGATACGGAAACTAAATCTGAAAAACACACACACACAAAAACACACACACAAACACAAACACACACACACACGTTCATACACACAATAAAAATATAAATAATAATTAATAGCTATAATTCCAAGTTTAAAGAGATTTGCGTGGCGTTGTACAAGCCAATCTAATACACGCTCTCCGCTTCTGTGCGTCATAGTCATACTTTAAACTATTGTTAACTCTGCTTTACAAGAGATAAACAGAACAATGTTGGTTCAAATACATAGTATCTAGTAGAATCCTGAACTAAGTCAAACTCATAGTTTACTGTCTTATTTTGTAAAGATCTTCCTAGAAACGGAAGAAAAACTCCAACAACGAAACCATCAACACCATCTCGTCTTGCTGCCAATAAATCTGAAGAAGTAAAAACATCATGAACATCACCAAACCTTTAAGAAATAACAATTGTAGGTCCAACCTAATACGTATCTTAAGAGTAAGAGCCATGAAAAGCTTTAAGTTTAAGTGAATGAAAAACGGTGGGAGTGGATGGGGGGAAATCAGCTTCTTTTTTTATTATTATTTTATTTATTTATCTTTTTTGTGCATGAAAAATTGTCGGTTGTTTATCTAAGTCCAAAGAGGTCCGGGCAACTCTGCCAAAGTTCCCATAAACCTGAGCAATGTTTCCTTTAAGCTGCGCGGTTGCGCGGCAGCGCAGCTATCTTTCGTACCTGTCGCGGCAGTTTAGAATTACCTCGCGGCCTTCTAGTAAAATATTGCACACAAAAAATGGATCCTGTGCAAATTTGCACACGTTTTTCCAATTTTGCACACGAACCAACGAACCTTAGAGGGAACACCGAAACTGAGGCTGTAGGATAATTTGTGCCAGGAGACGAACTATAAAACTGCCCCCCCCCCAACCCCCGCACCCTTGTCATTAATATCTTACACATTTTCATATACTAAGATATGACGTTGTAAACTTTGGCGCTCCTGTACATTGGTCCCCGGGCACATATGTACCCCACTAACTACGCCTCTGATATGGACTAGAAGCTTTCATGCAGTCGTTGTTCTTATTGGCGTAGACGCATATCTTTGACATTTTCTACAAAGCGAGTTTCTGCGTCCAAATCAGAGAGCGCAATAACCAATGAAAATAAAGGAGGAATGTGCTATATCTAGTAGCAAACAGTTGTGAACAGTTTTAAGTTTCAGTTCCGCGCAGTTAAAATAGTTGACTACCGACATAAAGCGAGGTCCATTTTTAGTTTTCATCAATCGTGAACTCATGACCAGTTGGACGTAGGCCATGTTGATAAACTCTATGCTACGCCATGCTACTAGCATGAAGGTCAAGGGCAACATTTTTTTTAAAAAATTTGATTGCACTTAATTTAACATAGGATCCCCAAACTGTGACGACCTGTGACAGGGGACTGTGAAAATTGGTTTTCAATAACATTTTTAAAATTATTTTTTTAATTTTTTAAGCGGATCCGCTCTCAGATGTTCAGGAAAAAATGAAAGTAACATGTATTATGTATGCAAATAAGAGTTCCCAGTATCCCCCACACGGGAAATGACGCAATGATTAGAGTAGGCGTTGCTATAGACCTGTTTTTTTTTTTTCACGGCAGTGTCCAGATTTCATTTCGGCTGGTTTATTTAAGTGCTATCTGGTCATGCTGATATTCGCATAATCTTAACTGACAGATAACATGGAGAGAGTGCTACACCACCACATTCAGTCAGAGGTTCTCAAAGCTTTCATCCTCGTGTTCTCCGGAAAATTTATTAGCAGGCTAATTTTTTTTTCCCAGTGAACTTTTTAACACCCATTTTAACCTATATACATGACCATTTTTATAAAGGGGCCGTTAGGGCCGTTCATAAATGACGTCACGCGACTTTTGCTGATTTTACCCCCGCCCCCATCCTATCCCTCCTGGCAGTGGCGGATTTAGCTATAGGGCAGGGGGGGCAGGTCGCCCCCCCGCGCTCCAGTTGGGTCTAAAATGGCGCCCCCCTGAGAAGCCCTCATAAACACTAAAAAGGTGTAACCAGAGCACAAAAAAAAAAATGAATGCTAAACATGAAAAATTTAATAAACACTAAATTGCATTACGACAATATTGGCTTGCTAAATATCATATTTCAAGACTGTAATATCTGGTTTGGTCAGTCAGGAGCGTCGCTAAGTGGAAAAGAATAGCGAAATAGTGAAACGAATGATAAACGTGACGTTTTTCTTGATTTTTAGCTAAACAAGGTTTGCTATTCAGAGTACACAGAGAAAGTTATTGCTTTAGACTTTAGTGATGTTAATTGTAGAAATACTTAAAATATTTGTTAAATCACAAGTTTATTGGCCAATTATGAAACCACTTTGGTCAGTCATCTAGAGTTTAAAAGAAAAATGAAATTTATTTTAATCATGATGTGCAGATTGATTTAATTCAATCATTTGCATCTGAATTATCGGCAGTAATTGATAATGAACATGTATTTTCTGTAATTATCGATTAGACGGACCATTGATATATTTGAAATTGATAAGATGTCAGTTTACGTTCAGTTTCAAAATCAGGACATGTTGTGGAACTACATATTACAAAAGCGAGACATTGATATCACAATCTGAGGAGGAAAGGCATATGTTGGCTCATCTGTGATGTCTTGAACTAAGAGTGGCCTTCAAACAATTTGGTCACTATCAAAGCAATGTCTGTAAACAGTGATGTATACAGTTGTTTTTGGCACAGCTGAAAGGTATTCTTTACGTCTAGTTTACAACGTCTACATACTCTTTTAAAAAATCGAAAATCTCAATAGGAATCAACAGTAGAT
>MUZC01000265.1:42552-79952 GCA_002072015.1 Radix auricularia
TTTTTTTTTTTTTAAGTCAGTGGGAGGTGTGATGGTAGGTAGAGCTGTTGATACATGTAATTTATTTTTTAAACAGATAAATCAGGAAATCACTGACATTGCTCCATGTTAATCAAGTGATTTTCTCTACGAAATTGCAGCTATCCTCTTAAAATTCTCAATTTAAACTTTAAAAATAAATATTATGGAGTGCGGTCGGAAATAAAAGTTAAATTATTAGTAAGATTTTACGTAAACCACTGCCAAAGTTGACAATGTCTCATATCAAGAGAATTGATATTTAGATTTCAAATGGTAATAACTACGGTATTGTCAGTATGTTTATAATCTCCACCACGACATTAAAGTAATAAAAATATATAATTATTTCGGTACGCGTTGATAACCTGTTTGTCCATCACTTGGGGTGATGCAGCAATCTGGAGTAAAATAAAAAGTTCTTGTATAAAGACTGTATACGTGCAAATGGATATACAAAGGACGCCACTAAACAATGACAGTGCTGGAAAGGGCCGCAGTCAGCGAACAAGCTTTAACTAATGGCGGTACACAGAAGCTTAACTAGGTTTTCCACGCCCTTGGCAGCAGCTTTGGCTTATGTATTTTTGGCGCCTTTGACAAATTGAGATATTTTTAATTCAAAAGATCATAAAATATAACCTTGAATAAATTAAAGAATTAACCCTCGGTTCCCTTGGAAACTGCCACGCTGGCAAGTTGATGTTACGCCTCTGGCAGTACGAAAATACAATAAACTAAAACAGCTGTCAGGAACACGTTTACCCTTTGTATACAACATTATTCACCATAGTTTCGTCTTACTGTTAATATTAGTTTTATTTATATTTACTGTTCGTTTTGTTATTTTAAGGTTCAACAATTCTTAGGCTCGATGCCAAAGTTTGTTTTCCGCAATATTGTTTTTTTTTCCATCTGATTGAAGGAACAAACAAAATATTTTGAGAGTAGATAAATGAAGTGTGTGAAGTGCTGTGAAAAACTGAGTGTGTGTATGTCTATGAGTTGGAGTGTGTGTCTGTAAATGTATAAGTGTTTATGTGTTTGTGTTTATGATTTTTTTATGTTAGCGTGAGTGTGTATTTCTGAGTGCTTGTATTTATGTTCGCATGCGTCTGATGGCATGTGCTCTCCTGGTGATAATTCGGAACGCCGTTGATTCAGGCAAGGTCTACTGATCTACTGACGACTTACAATAAAATGAATTTTAATCAAAATATACAAGGTATAAACTTTAAAACTCAAACTTGACGTCATCAAGCTATTTCAGCCAGCAGTAATGGTATCGTACAAAGTCTAATGGATGTAGACATCAATCGCTGTCATCAAACATGCAGTCATCATGCAGCATTTAGACCTAAGTTGGATTAAGGGGGGGGGGGCTGAACGGGCTAAAGCCAGGGGCCCCCGATGGTTTGGGGGGGGCAAACTTTTTATATTTTATAATAAAAGTGTACAAATGTTTGCACGAACCCTTGAAAATAAAATAAATTTATAAATAAAATCTATTAAACTGATCACATTCAGACCTGATAGTCCTAATAGTTTATATTTTAAAAATTTATCAATATAGACAGGCTCCCTGGCCGTGTGCAAAGAGCATTGGCTTGTCTTGCAAGCCGTATCGGGATCGATTCCCAGAGGTGGAATGTATTTTTTTTTCCACACTCAATTGTAACATACCGGTGAACACTTCAAACAGTTATTTCTTTGTGTTCGTTTTTTTTTCATTATTAATATTCAGTTACAGTCTTATATTAGCTGTTAGCAATCGTTTTATTTTAAGGGATGCTCCTGGATAGGGCCCCAATTTGATTGCAGCCCGGGGCCCCGTGTAGTCTTAATCCACCCCTGATTTAGACTTTGTGTTCTTAAAATAACCTGACAATGTATTCTAAAGTTGCCCCAAGAGTATGAGGCTGGAAACGTAACGCAAAACTCATGAAAATGTTAATGTGTGATATAAACCAAAGTATTACATGTAGGAGCCTCTACTCTAAGACAGGGATGGATTAAGCTCTTAGGGGGCCTCTGATGAAACTCCACCTGGGGCCCAATCCAACCACTTCATTATACAATATAAGAAGTTTTGGGGCCCTTAATTTAGCCCAATCAGTACCTCCACTGCTCTGAAAAAGTACGATATAATAATTATTTTTTTTAACGAAAGCTGGAAGACGAGAAGTGTCTATATTACAACAGAGGAAAAAATGACGATTCTGCTGGTGACTCTGGAAACGTCTTACACTTGACAAGAAAAGAGAAAAGAAAACATGATTGCCTTGTAACATTTTTTTATTAGCATGAACAGTTATAGAGTGTTGTTGTTGTTATTATTATCAAGCAAATCACACATTTTATATTTTAAAAGATTAATTGAATTAAAAATTATTAATGGACTTTAATATTAATCACGATATTAATCTTCAATAATCTTTATATGCACTCCATATTTAATTGGCCTTAATTAAACTCACACCGCCCATAATATAAAAATACTTATTAAGTTAGAACAGAAAACCATTAAGACTTCCATCTTACCGTCATATCGGTACAGTCCTCTATTTGGATGACCTGCTAGAAACGAGTAACAAAAGGAACTGTTTGAAAACAAAACTCAGTTAAGGCGTAGTCTAATTCTAAAACCTAATTTTATCTTCCACACCTCAGAAGAAATAGGTTAAAAGACAACCGGGAATATTTATTTTTTTAATGAAAACTTTTTTTAAAAATATAAATAATAATTTGTGATAAACAAGGAGCAACTTTGCTGGGCTGGGATGGAACAAAAAAATATTTCTTAATATTAGATCTATAGAAAGTGTATTATTGCTTGAAACTGGGCGCCGTCTTTTCAAATTAGATTCTATAAGTGAACATTAAAGTTGGAAATGTTAGATAAAAAATTTGCGAAATAAAAAACAGAATCCACTGCTTTCGTTTTGTGATTTGTTTCTATCCACGAAGGGCCCTAATGTCCTTACTTGACTCTAACACTTATAAGGTATTTTACTTAGTGCTATTTTTTTAAACTTAAAAATTCAAAAAAGTACTCCGATTCCTTTTTAAAATTTGCAAATACAATTCAAATAGCCTAAATATTTAGCTCACAAATAACATATTATTACAAAAGGTACAAAAACTACAGCAAATTTATAAAATAACACACAAAAAACACCGAAAACGACATCATAATGCTCATTATTAGGGGGGAAACGGGATAGGGTAGTTACTGGCGAATACCGTAGTCTCTGAAGTAGTAAAAAATAATACCAATGCTTCAAAACAAACTTTTCCTGGCCTCGTCTTTATCCCTTTTCTTGGATCTGTTACTAAAGTCAGTCTTAAAAGTGATGTTTTAGAGATGGTCCCAAAATTGTCAACGTGCTTTCAACAAACGTGGATATTTTAATGTTAATTACATNTATATATATATATATATATAAACTCTGTTAATTTGTATGCTTCAAAATTAACTGTTTTCTAAGTTCTCGCTTTGGATTTTTAACAACAGGAAAAGGCCTGGACAGTCACCAATGAACTACAGAAACAGCTTGTGAAATGTGGTTCTTTGGGTGAATGTTATTTCCCTGCGCATTTCGAAACCTAAAACAAATTTTGATTAAGTGCATTGCTAGCCGCTATAAACTTGAACACCTAACTCAGAACACGTGGACGACGTTAGGTGACAGGGACCACGTTGAGTGACATGCGTAATAACTCGCTGCAGGTTCCATCTGTAATATACTGTTATTAATACAAGCCAAGTCGCAGATTTGTTAATTAACCAAACTACTTGTCCTTTTAGAAATGAGGGCAGAGATGGTGAGATGGAGTGTGTGTACTTGTCATGTTGACATAATTCATAACATCCTGTAACACTTTAAAGTTCAAAAACAAGCAGCAAATGTGAACTACTCAAAAAAACTAGATTATCACCAGGATGTATAAAACGCGTGGTTTATTTCTCTTATTTTTTTTTAATTTTTAACTATCACATGACCTTTTTTCTAAATTTATGCAAACTTTTTTTTTTTTATGAAATGATGAATTCAACATTCTAAATTATTTTTTTTAACTTTTGGGGCCGTCCATTATTGAAGTCACAAGTTAGCTTTCGTTTTTTCCCCCTCTTCTTCAAATTCAGTGTCAACCAAGGAATTTGACTACACAATTGAATCTTTTGAATATTTCATTACTTTATTATAACATAGCTTTCAAAGAATGTATGAAAACTTTGTAAATAATAACTTTTTTCATGAATCTTGATTGTAAACAAATTATTTCCGTATCAACGATTTTTTTGTTAAAATACACTTGAAAGTTATTTTTTTAACACTTGACACAATTTTTAATGACGTTGAGGCAGTCGCCGAATGTAAACAAACGCTCATGGTCATGACACTTGCACCCTCCAATGGCGTCACAAGTTAACGTCATAAAAAGAACTTTTAACCAGATGGTTTTTAGTGGTTATGAAACAAAAAGCTTTGTCCTCTTGGCGCCACGCAGCTGTGACTTAAATCAGTTGAATTTATGACTCCATTATAGGCACTCATTTAATAGAACCAGTTTTATAAAATAGCTGTGATCTGAGTTTTTTTTTTCAGCGCCGCGCATGTTTAAGTTCTACCAAAGACAATCGTTACGATTTAGTTTGGTGTGCACTGAGAGTTCATCTCATTGCGTTTTTTTTTTTTTTGGACTATCGTTACGTGTGAAGGGCTGAAATGTTTTTCTTTAACATACAAGTGTATTCACTGACATTAACATTGCTACTTTGTGCTCCCACATATTCAGGTAACAATATCATTATGGAACTTTATAAGAAAATAATTCATGTCATAATTTTTAACGTTTTTTTTTTTTAATTTTAGTTAGAGGTGTAGAAGACATTGAACAATAGAGTAAGCCAAATAAAGAGAAAATGTATATAAATATATATCTAGTATTATTTAGCTTTATTTAAAAATTAATTTAAATAATAAATTTATAATAATAATTTGCCTATTTTATGGCCATTCTTCTATAAGTATTGTTCAGTCAACTTGAANTTCAAGTTGACTGAACAATACTTATAGAAGAATGGTCATAAAATAGGCAAATTATTATTATATATAATAATATATTATATATACAAATATTGTATTTGTATTACAGGTAATGAAGTTCAGTCACTTACTTATGTATGGAATAAAAAATTGAACTTTACTCTTCAAGAAAAACCTATGAGTTGTAACCCAGGACGCAGCCCCTGCACTGTAAATGTTAACTTCATGAATATTGTAAGTTATGCGTGTGGTGTTTAGATATCTTTGATAAATTCATCATTTCTATACTGACTAAAAAAAATTAATAATCTTATTTTGATTATTAAGTATATACTAAGTGTTGGCATCCTATTTTCACTTGGAAATTTTATAGCGAAAAGTTGAATGATTCTTTGAGAAATTCTCTCTACGTACAATTCATGTTTGAATGTTTGGATGTCCTATGTCAAATTTGATGGAACATCTTATAATGCGCATATTTCGTTCCAGAATCGTACTCGTTAAACGAAATAATAGTAAAACGAAATATTTGTTCTTACAAATCAATGTAAAATACGATAATGCGTTCCATGCTGACAAAACTCATAATTTTTCAAAAATGTGTATTCAGATCTATTCAAATAAAATTACTTATGAATTTTTAAGGAGCGTATGCGTAACAACTTGAAATGCAATTTAGATTTGACACACACAAAAAACTTAAATAAAAATATGAAATATGACAAATAAATAATCCTATATAACTAGAAAACTAAAGAAATTTGTTTTTGTCGTTCTTCAAAATTTGACGAATTTGTGTCGCAACCATTTCGTAGACGTAGACATTCTTGTCACTACCTTTGAAGAATCTGTCTCCTTTTTGTATTTTGTTCTTGAGAGTAGTGCAGATCGTCGATGTTGACCAATTGCATGTGCGCGTTTTATTAGTCACGCTCACACCTTGTTCTCGCTTTCCAATAACTTTACGTTCCTTTTCAACAGTTATTATTTCGCTCTTATGATTTTCATCTTGTGATTTTTTTCCTCGAATACATTTAAGTACAGGTTAATACACTTTGCACGGAAAAAAAAATAAATACGTAAAAATAGGATGATCACACATCAGGGCCGGACTAACACTACGTTTTTCCGCGCAAATGCACAGAGTAAAAACCAAAACATGAATTCCAAAAACAAGTCCCAAAAATGAGGCAAAAAATCCTTTTTAATAGAATAGAGTATAAAATTATCCTTTTAGATAATAGACGATTCATGAATATTATTTTATAAAGCGAAAATCCGATGTTAACCCGGGCCGCAGTAAGTTTAATGACAACAGGTTAGATTGTTTTGTCTACTGCGCAAATGGTGTAACTAGGATACCCAGTGAAAAATTATGTTTAAAATTAAATATTAGGCGCCCCAGACACTTTCCGTTTCTTCAAATTTTACTATGAAATGGCGCCCCTGTACCTTAGAGTCCGGGGACATATTTACCTCAATTGCCCATATTGCTACCATTTTACCAGCAAAGTACAACACGGTTTAACTTTGGTTCGAGCTGACGAAGTTCACATCAAACGATTTTATAAGACATCTTAGCAATGGAGAGAAAATTACCAGAAGCGGTTGATGTATTCTGTGGCTAAAGATTATGTATATTGCTTATACTGCAACATTTAGCAATGGCTACATCTTTGTTAGCATACGATGCTTATGGAGTTTGACAGCATATAGTACAAAGCCTTAAAAAGTCATGAAACAAAGAAAAAAACATCTTTAAGCTTAAGTCCTGTCTTGAATTGAGGATTCGTTTTAAACTTCGCAAATCTTTTAAACAAAAGATTTTGGAATACACAAAACCATCATCGGACGATGTTAAAAGATAATTGCGATTGTCAAACTTTTGCTGTAGCTGCTTTGCATTTATGGGTACCTAAGAAAATTATAGGAACATAAAAGGAAATATTTTTTAAAGCTAGTCCAACTTTGGTTGAATTTGATCCTGCCATGCCTTTAATGAACAGCATAAAAAGGCACAACCTTAAATAAGACAATTCAAATTGACCCATTAAATTACATGTAATTGAAAATAATATCTAAAATCACATAATAGATGAAGTGAAAAAAAATTTTTAAAAGATTCCTCAAAACAATTAATTAGTTTGTAAACATGAATTAATTAAAACAGACCAAATGACCTTTGTTATCGACTGAACAAGAAGACATCTCTTCCATGAACATTTCTTGGACTTTCTTTCGACTGAAAGATTACATTCGGAAAACATGAGAGCTCAAGAATATGATAATCGGGGGAAGAGGAAAGGAGAACATGTGGGGCGGCATGCTAGGATTGGACACGTCAACCCTAGTGCATTTTACACCATTTGGTAGCCACTCACTTAACAGAGTAATAAAAGATATAGTCAAATCATCATTAGAAAGTGCCAAATTCTTTGATATTGGCTAAAAAGTGTACTTTGTTTTGTTTCTTCGACTTTCAGACGGAACGTTCTTTTGAAGAACATTGAAGAAATAAAACTTAAAACCTCCCTGTAACACCAGTTGGGAAAGTCGAAATGATGCTAAGGTAAAAAAAAAATCAATAAAATATATAATGCATTGCTTAGCATTCACGTGAACAAAGATATAGATAGATCAATAGGAGATAAAGCATCCGGACTAATTGCGTAATTAGACTAATACTATTCAAATTTTGAATTGTTCTGCTGTAATAGGGTATGAGGTATTAAATCATGTTAATCTCATTGATAAAGTCATAAAGGGTAAAAACTATAATATTGCATTGGTAATTAAAATTTTGAGAAGTTAAAATATTTTTTCTTTAAAGAAAAAGAGATCAGACAATCAGTTTATGGCCATCCTTGTTGATGCTGGTAAATGGCCTCCGCAGCAGATACAGATACAAACTTGTTCTCAATAAAGGGGCGTGGAGTTCGTCGAAGTAAAAGTCAATTTGATGAAAAACCAGGTCAAGCCACAATTGATACACAGGAAGATAATTTGAATTCTTTTAATACCTTGTTGACACTGCAAAGAAGTCTTTAGAATAAAGATGTTTTTCAGTTGCAACATCACAAAAGTTACTTTTATTTTTATACCATAAATATTAACTAAAATGTGTTAATTCTATTGTGAATATTCAAATAATAAAGAATTTTGAAAGCCTTTTAACAAATCAAGTATCGAGAATGAGTGGATATACCATTTCTAATGAAATATCTGTGGTGTATTCTTTATTAAAATTATTTAGAACCTTTGAAAGTTTTGAAATTCATAACAAAATGAAATAGCCTCCAAACTTCAGCGTTGTTCTAAGAATTTTAGTTATTTCACATCCGGGGAAAGTGATTTTTGAATCAAATATAATTTGAAGGCATCATCTCAAATATGATTGTCTAAGTTCGCTATTTTGTCAAGTGATTATGAACTCAGTTTTTAGCGCATTTTCGAGATGTCGAAATCGCTATTGCACCCGTTTTGTCCGTCTGTCATCACCCTGATCACAGGATCCATAAGTCCTAGACCCATGATGTATATATGTTTTTTGTATGTCCTGACCTGCCATTGGTGCATCAACACTCAGTTACTCGATCCGTTTAAAAAACCCGTTAAAACTACCAAAAATTATTTCGAATCGAGAAGTAACACTAACTCAGGGAGCGGCCGCCATTGCCGGAAGTCGAATGCACAATTCTTCATGCATTGAAGAGTGGTGTGAAAGGGTGCAAAATAATTATTTTTTTTTGTTGACGTCATTAGAATATGTGTAAAAGTTTAGAGAGTTTTACGTCATCATTTGTGGTGACTTCAATCAAGATCTCAGCGGCCCAGGGGCAGAAATTGAAAACTTTTTTGAAACAAGCTTCAACATTCAACTACTTTCACCAGGATTGGCAACCACGATCTATCAAACAACAATTGACGGAGTATTTGGGCGATTAGCTGATTACAATTTAGAAGGTTTCATTTATGAGTCCTATTTCAGTGACCACAAACCACTTGTAGTTAGATTAAAGAGAAAATTTTTAAAATTTAAAATGTAAAGAAATGACTTTTAAATTTCAAAAAATTTCAGGTATATTCATTACACAAGAAAATTCATAAAAATATGTCTAAAATCTAAACACAATTACTGATAACTACATAATGCTGATATCTAACATAAGTACTGATACATAATACGAAAATGCGCTAACACGTCCTGAGTCCAAAAGGGACCAGGCTTAACATGATTTTTTTAGGCTTTTCGTCCATGAGGGACATCCACCGATCACCGTCTGCGATTCCTCCAAGGGCATAGGCCACCTACGAGAGACCTCCAGGCATCTCTATCCTTGTCCAACTTCTCCAGGATCTTCCATTCATGGACAATGCTCTTGATACTTGATGCCTGCATCCGATTCTCGGCGCCAAGTGTTTCTTGGACGGCCTCTCTTCCGGTTACCCTGTGAGTTCCATTTCAGGGCTTGCCTTTTTGTACTAAAATCAGGCTTTCTCAAAGTATGACCAATCTATCTCCACCGTTTCAGAAGAATCTCTTCCTCATTTGGCTTCCGCTTAGTCCGCTGCCACAATTCCCGGCTGCTGATTTTGTCGATCAGTGAATTTTGATTATCCTTCTTAGACACTTGTTCATGAAGGACTGGATTCTGGTCAGGTTTACGGCCGTTGTTTTCGATGTTTCGGCTCCATATTGCAGCACAGGTTTAACCATAGCGTTAGAAATCTTTACTTTTACCTTGCTGCTTAAGTTGATGAAGACCCAAACTTTCTTAAGTTGTGAAGCTGCTCTTACTTTTCAGATCCTTATTTTGACATCAGCGTCCGTACCAATTTGTTTATCTAGCACGCTGCCAAGGTAAACAAAACTTTCCGCCTCCTCAAGGGTTTCCCCATCAAGCATGATGGATGATATACTGGTTGAATAAATCTTGAGGACTTTTGTGTATGTTGAGACCCATGCTAGCAGAAGTGGCTGCGACAGTAGCCGCTTAAATATTTCTTAATTAATTAGAGAAGTCTCTGAACCTAAAGTTCCTATAAGAAATTATGATTTATACTCATGTTGACTTTTTTTAATTAATCTTTTTTAGTAGTATCTTATTACAAGCATTTGTGTTCATTACTTTAGTAAATTTTTTTTTTATAATGTGGTCGTAAAAAATGTAAGTCATATAAGCTCTTATTTAGACCACTTAAATTGTAATTTCATTGGAATGCAATTTTTCACTTCTGCATGTAGTTAGTCAAAGGCCAAATCCGACCCTACACACACGAAAATAAACCTCTAACAGACCGAGTGCTAAACGCAGACAAATGCATTGGCGCGGATGTACCAGCCCCCAGCTCAGAAATGAATGTCGGCAAAGAGGCACTTCCCCTTTTGGCGTAACTCCTAATGGGATCATCTTAGTAACATTTTTTTTGCTCGTTATGGGAACTACTCTTTATTAGAGATTCTCTTTATGAGAGGTTCCATGGTGTTTGTTGATACCACGTGACTTTTCGTTTAATGGGCTTAGAATTCCTCAAGCAACTGAAAGACATGGTGTTAATTGTTAAGGTGTTACATGTATTACAAATTTAGAATAACGTTAATAAATTTTATAATATTTATATCTTGGATTTACTAAATTTCTTTAAAAGTTTAAATTTCTTAAACTTTAAACACATTATGCAACGAAATGTTGTGCAGTTAATTAAAAAAATTATTTTTAAAGTTTAAAAAAAATCTGTTTAAATTTGGTATTGTATTGACCTTTACGTTATCTCGGTTTTCTTTGTGCAACGGGTTTTATCAATAAATGTAATACATATGTACATATGTATGATATATGATATATGCGTTTGAGCCTCCTCGCCCACGAGGAGCAGAAGTTCATCGTCGCTGACGTCTGTGGAGAGAAACACACAGAGAGAGAGAGAGAGAGAGAGCATGTGTCTGTGTGGAGGACATCCGTTTACCCTTGAGTTTTTTTTACAATTTATATTTATGATTATTTATCACTCCCGTGTTGTATTAGCTGCTTTATTTCATTAAATAATAGTTGTGGTCAGTGCTCGATTTACCGCCGGGGATGCCGGGGATATCCCCGGCACTGCGAGGCTCCATCCCCGGCTCTGCTATAACCTTTACCATCCCCGCCGGGGATGGCATTTATCCCCGGCTCTGCTGAAAAAATGTTCATCCCCGGCACTGGTTTTTTCCTAAATCGAGCACTGGTTGTGGTGTTAACATAATACATAGGTGATGGACAGTGATGTTCGTTAATGTAATGGTAAAATGTTTTATTGTAAGCTGTAAGAGTGATTCAATGTAATTCCTGTTCCTTATTCTATGAAACAGACCAAATGCAAATACACGGATAAGACTGTGAAGTCTAACTATTTAAAAGAGTTGCGGGCCTTGGAAGAAGATTGCTTTAAATGTAACAGGACCAGTACCACGGCGCTCATCATGACAAATAAATGTGACGAGGACATATTCCCCTTTAATACAATGGCTCTGAAATTCGTGTGTAAACGATTTGGTATGTAATCACAAGATTTCTTTTTTTTATTTTATTTTTTATATACTAAACCAAAGAAATTATAAAAATAGTGACAAAAGTGGAAGCGTCATAATTGTTCTCTGGAAGTTTCTTCCCCGTTTCTGTTATCTCTAAAAATAGTTTCTAGTCTCAAATATTTTTATTAGTTTTAAAAAATTATTTTCTTTATATACATATTGATAGGCTATTCTATGTGTAATGAAAAATATAAACAAAATACAAATGTATACCTTTTGCTGATGTCATCTTCAATGGCAAATAAACATCCATATCAGTATGAATAAATTGCATATAATCCTTATTTACTGTGTGTATAAAACTGTGCGTCTATCGAGCCTGTGTCATCAGTACACTACTATATGGGAGCGAGACAAGGACCACTTATACATCACAAGAGCGATAGCTTAACAGCTTCCATTTGAGATGCCTGCGCCGCATCCTTGGTATTAAATGGCAAGAAAAAGTGCCTAATAGTGAGGTCCTAATGCGTGCCAATACCCAAAGCATGTTCTCAATTCTTAGTGATAGACGCCTGAGGTGGCTAGGACATGTCAAAAGAATGAGCCCCGGCCGCAACCCGAAGGACCTCCTATATGGTGAACTTGCTTCGGGGAAGAGGAAAACAGGTCGCCCACGCTTGCGATTTAAAGATGTCTGTCAAAGGGACATGAAAGCAGCCAAAATACATACAAGTGACTGGGAGTGTAAGGCAGAAGACCGATCTACGTGGCGCACAGTTGTCAAGGAGGGCGTCATAGTAGCCGAGGAGCGAAGAATAGAGGAGGCTGCAGACAGAAGAGCTAGGAGAAAGGCCAAAACATTTGGAAGCACAGATCTCGTGTGTAAAAACTGTGGCAAAGACTGTCACTCAAGGATAGGACTGCACAGCCACTCGAGAAAATGCAACCCAACCCAACGGTGATGCACCATCGTCTCACGAGACGGAAGGATACCGGATATAAAAACAGAGGAGAAGAAAAAGAATGGGCTTAAATATGTCATTGGAAGCGAACACGGCACATCTAATTGAAATCTATTGTCAGCTTAAAATGACAAGATAAGATAAGAATGATGATATGTTGTTGGTTTTTGTTTTAATTTGAAAGTACGTTACTAGGACACAGCAGCTGTCTGATGTTCTCTTGTTCGGTGCTGAGTACCTTGATGTTCAGATAAAACTAATTATAAAGAAAAAAGTACATATCTACTCAAAATATCTTAAGCTTTGTTTGATTTTCACCATTACTTGCAAACATATTAACAAAACATGAGAAATTCCGGTGACGTATGAACCACAATGGGGATCGGATTGGTATTTTAAAAAGCGATAATTAAACAACTATTCCGCAGATAATGAAATTGGATTAACGATAAGTCATCAATCATATGCGTGTTCGACCAATCTTAAACGTCTGCCCCGTGGGGATTTCTCCAATCAGACTAAATGTTCCTCTAAAAAAACATGAAGTGCTTAGAACCGAAGTAGAACTAACAGTCTCATCTAGTATTTCATGAGAGCCCAGAATTTCAATAAATATTGTGCACTCGAAATCCTTGAGCCAATTAACAAGATGGAAGTAATCATTTCACCTGGTGTTGTTTTTTTAATGACACGCTCTGTTTGTTTTTTGTTTGTTTTTTTGTTTTTTTTTTCTTTCAGACGAAATAAATTTTAACTCATTATACATACAGAAAACTATATTTTTAGTATTAAATGCAATCCTTGTAAGAACGTACGGGCGTATCGATCTAAACTGCAGCTCTTTCGTTCCTAATTTATTTAATTTTTCAAACATACCCTTCTTTTTTTTTTTGTTAAATTATAAACTCCCCCAAAAACAAATTTTTAAGAGCATTGTGCCATTTTCATGTTATAATTAATAAACTTAAAGACCCTGATGCCAGAATATAGATATACCTAATGCATCAAAATGTAAATTTTTGAAGACTTGAAGTTAATAAACTCATCGAGGATGAACGGAACGTTGGAAATGTGTGGATTCGTGGAAAGAAAATATAGCCGAAGAGGTTAGGGCGGCGAGCCAGCAGATGGAGCAGGTAGCCCAAGCGTTAGCCAAAGCTTTAAGAGAGAAATCCCAAGCTTCAAGAGTATGTGTTTAATTTAGTCGAAAGTTATGGAAAACTGGAAAAACGTGGAAAATGTTTCATCAGAAATATTTTTTAAAATGATATAAACGGTCTTCCAAGAATCAAAATCCAACATTAACAATAAGTTCACTTCCAATAGGAACATTTTACATTAACTTGATCTAAAGAAATCCTAACCTTTTTTTTTCACTTACTTTTAAAAATTCACTGTTGAGTTGATTAAATGACATTTGTTACAATTATTTCAGATTTAAAAGATATTCATTGCTTCTTTCTAAACAATTTAGTTTGCAAAAATAACATAAAAGAAGACGAAGGTGAAAAAAAGGGTAACAATAGTGATGATCGTGACATGGATGGCAGTGACGATGATGACGATGACCTAGAGGACGTCACCGTTATTGTAACAAGTCTGGCTGGTGTAATCGCAACGGCCATCTTGGTCTCTGTGTGTGCTGTGTTGGTGTGTCGTGTGTAAGTAATGGTAAACAAAGAATTTCGCCATTTTTTTTAATTTATCAGAGATCCAGTGGTGTAGTACCTGGTGACACTCAAAATTAAAAGAAGGACAATTATAAGAATGTTTTAGATCTTCATCAAATCAAAGCAAACGGTGACTTAAGAAAAGGTTTCCACAATGAGGGAAGGGAGCAACCAGAGCAGCAAACCTAGGGGCCAGTGGCGTATCTAGAAAAAAGGGAAGGAGGGGGTCCAAATTCAAAATTCTCCCAGGGCTCCCCATTTAGAAGCCCTTAAAGGAGAGTCCCAACTTTTTTAACATTAAATATTACACCACCGCCATGTATGCAGCCCCCCCCCACCCAAAGATCCCAAGATCCCCTGGCCCCCTAATCCCAACAAATCCCTAGTTACGCCACTGCTAGGGCCCAGAATAGTGTACTAGGGTACCGCCATATAAAATAATTAAGAAGTCACCATATTCAAAGAATTTTAAGTTCTTATGTAAAGTTTAATGCTTTTTTATATATTAAAAATATAATATAAAACAAATAATTTAAAAACACCTAAAGCCCTAAACCACTCTTAAATCAATCTCATTTGGTCATGAGGGCCGCGGTGGTCTAAGTGGTAGCGCGCTGGACTGCCAAACCGTTGCAAGTACTCGAGTCACGAGTTGTAGCCTCGGCACTCGCAAAGCCTTCCTCGTTAGTGGTGGCTAAATGAACTTGTGAACGCTACTTCACTTGCACTAGAGTTGACTTGGACTGAAAATGGGGTTGTTATTAATCTTCTTTATCATTTAGTCATACCTTTTGTCCTCACCCTCATTAGGTCATAACTTTTGTCCTCACTCTCATTAGGTCATGACTTTTGTCCTCACCCTCAGTAGGTCATGACTTTTGTCCTCACTCTCATTAGGTCATGACATTTGTCCTCACGCTCATTAGGTCATAACTTTTGTCCTCACCCTCAGTAGGTCATGACTTTTGTCCTCACTCTCATTAGGTCATGACTTTTGTCCTCACCCTCAGTAGGTCATGACTTTTGTCCTCACTCTCATTAGGTCATGACTTTTGTCCTCACCCTCATTAGGTCATGACTTTTGTCCTGACTCTCATTAGGTCATGACTTTTGTCCTCACCCTCATTAGGTCATGACTTTTGTCCTCACCCTCATTAGGTCATGACTTTTGTCATCACTCTCATTGGTTCATGACTTTTGTCCTCACCCTCATTGGTTCATGACTTTTGTCATCACTCTCATTGGTTCATGACTTTTGTCATCACTCTCATTGGTTCATGACTTTTGTCATCACTCTCATTGGTTCATGACTTTTGTCCTCACCCTCATTAGGTCATGACTTTTGTCATCACTCTCATTGGTTCATGACTTTTGTCATCACTCTCATTGGTTCATGACTTTTGTCATCACTCTCATTGCGAAATATTTAAAATACAACGATACTATTTAAAAGTATTTGTGGTGAGGGGCGGGCGGATTACGCAGCCCCTTTTAACGTTGTAGTCTTTAACAAAGCTTCTTACTCTCACTGTTCTATTTACCCTATAAATTGTTATCATGTTCGTTTAAGCTTGAAAAATCTAGGACCACTGCAGGATCAAAATCTTTTTACACAACCGCCCGCTGAACGGGATCTTGAAAATTTCAATACACATATTATTAAATTTGCCTTGAAAATGAAGTTTCATTTTATCCATAGTAATGGTGTTCGACTTTAGTATCATAGCTACAAAGCAAAAAAATGTATTGCATAGCATCGGATGTGTAGAAGTTGAAAGCTTTTAGTTTTTATTAACCAAAGGGCTTTTTCCCCATTGATGTAGCCAGAGGCACGTTGGGTGGGTCCAGAGATGGCCACTGTCTAAACCACAGACAGCAGCAGGACACGCGATGACAGATCATGGATATGTTTCCATTGAGGTGATTGGCTTTTAATTAAGTATAATATGTCCTTTGTATCAGTTCTCATTACTATTAAATAGGCAAGGAATATATGTAATATTTAAGTGTCATCAAAGATGTATGGCAGTGTTTCTCAATCTGTATGTCACGACACATTAGTTTGTCGTGAGAGATTTCCAAGTATGTTGCGAGATTTAGTAAAAAGATTTAAAATTCCCAGGGTTCTGAGCTCGGAAGTTGTTATGAAATACTAAAATAAATGACAACGAAATATTTGTTAAATAAATCAACAACGAAATCAGTAATCAGGTGTGTTTCGCGCGAGGTAGGACGTTAGATTCTTTTGGCGTCTGCGTACGCCATTATCTTTTTTCACTCTTTCTAGCGGTGTAGTTGGCTTGAAATTTTTCATGTGTTGGCATTTGCACCGATGGTTTTCCTTCAATGCAAGGAAAAGACATATGTTTTGTGAAAATTGGGCTTTTAAAAAATCCCAATATCATAGTCACGCTTCTAAATCATTGCCCAAAGATTTGCATTGCATCATGACTAGATTGTTCAAGTAGTGAACTGCATCAAGTCTCGACCACTCAAGTCACGACTCTTTGCACAACTTTGTGAAACAAGGGACTCCGGTAACAAGTGCCTACTTTATCATAGCTGAATTTCTAGAGGGAAATTTCTTGACAGACTTATACATCTTAAAAGAGAAGTGATTTGTTTCCTTGAAACGTAAGTTCAAAATTTTGAATTCCAACTATATGACGATATCTGGTGGTGGAAGGGTCAGTTTATTTCCGATTAATTCAATAAACTGAATTCACAAAACTTAAGTCTTCAAGGACCATATAAGAACATCATTACATTATCATCAAAGTTCAAGTTATTTGATAAGAAATTTTCATTGTGGAAAAGTAAAACTGTAAACAAATTTCAAGATAAGAAGAAAATAAAGTTAATAGGTAACGAAATTTTGAACACTCTCAGTCGACTTCAATCGTCTCTTCAACATAATTTTCCATCACCAGACATCGACAAACCTACTTGGGGGATCAATCCGTTTGCAGTCAGTGAAGAAGTCGATATGTCGACCAAAGAGGAGGAGCAGCTCATTGAATTACGACATAACAAATTCTATCAAACAACGTTCTCTAACACGACTTTATAAAAATTCTGCCTTGTAATCATGAAAGTCTGTCCTTTAGTCATTTTGAAAGCAGTTAAAACTCTGTTGCTCATCTTCATCTTCTTGGTTCTGTGAATTTGGCTTTTCATCATTAACTGAAAACAAGTCCAAGGAAACAGAGAGACTCCTTACAGTTGATGATGAGTTGCGCGTTTGCTTGTCAACTTTGGACCCCCGATGGAATATGATGTGTTCCCGTAAGCTGGCACATCCATCGCACTGACATATCACAGTAATATTCATCACAGTAATATGTTAAAAAAAAATGTTATCTTTTTAATAAAATAAGTTAAAATTATTTTTGTGCGACGCGAAAATTCATGAATATTTTTAGTGTGTCGTTACCCAAACAGTTTGAGAAACACTAATGTAAGGGGTGGGGACACACTCATTACCTCTCTACATTAAGAATGAGTTCACCATCGCATGTAATACAAATTAATTCATATACACTGTATTACAAAACTGAGAGATAAAAGTCCACAGCGAGCTTAGAATGAACTGTACAGAGAAAATTATTATCACTTTTAATAATGTAAAACAGTCATTCCCAAATTGGAGCTATATTGTTTTTAATTCATTAATTTAAAAAGGCAAATAGTCAATCGCGGTTACTTAAGATTACTGCTGACAGAAATAGAACCGAGGATTACTAAACCAGTAGCATCAAACCAGGTTCATCTTCTCATTTTTATTTTTTTATTTTTTTAAGTATTTAGGCCTATTTATGTATTTTTAAAGCTATTCTTGAATTATGGAACCAGGTTACAGGTTTTGACTCGCATGAATGCATTCAAATTGAAGTCAGTCAACATCGATCTGTTCTTCATCGATGTATTTATTTTTAGACAAGAAAAAGCTTGCTTAAAGATCTGTATGGACCCAAATAATGGCAAAAGTGTGGCATTAAAGTTTCTTAAAGTGTGGAAATGCCGCATCTATAGAGCTAAATACCAGCAGAAAAACTAACTCTAACTTTTTCTCAAGGTCATAATCTGCATTTAGGTTAAGCAATTCTAACAGTTTCCAATTCCACAGCAAATGCATCCGACTGAGCCTTGTACTCGTCAGCCATTTTACCAGAAACGGTTTTCGGTTTCAGCTAAGGGAAAACCTGTTTTCACCTGCTTGCCTGGAGAACAGGAAGACTTTTAGCTGAAATGATTTAGCATTATACACAATAATTTCATGTGCAAACAAGCTTGTGCCCTGAAGTTACCGTAATTCAACTTTTCCATAATGTCAATGGCAAACATGAAGCTGGCTACCACTCTCCTTCAACTCTAATAGTATTGAAATCACAAGCAAAACCTTTCATCTCCAGCAACATAATTATTTCTTCCTTGATATCTCATACTCACCTCAATAACTTGCCCAGACTCAGCCAGCGGACACTGCTGCGGTAGATAATATCATAATATTCAAATCTTCAAGCAATGCATTTAACTTTAACGCCTGTTGACTGGTTAAGTGCCCTGTTAGGTAAAAAATGTATCACACTAACAATGGCTTGAAATTCAACACAGGTTGACACAGAAGATTGACAGAGTGGAGATGTAAGAGCGTATGGTCAGGCTGATGTTCTTCAATTTTATTGTTCTATCGGTAATTTCACTTGTTATCTTGTTTAACACCAACCCAGATATTACAACACAGTTCTCAACAGCGTTGAATAAATCCTGGTCTGTAGTTGTTTATTTGAGTGTTTCAACAATTAGTAATTCTTCATTAAGCTCGAAACGATGATTTATTCCCCTAGATAAAGAAATTGTGTCAAATTATGTTTTCTGTTGTGGACTCTGGACACATAATGCTCGCTTCATCTGTCAAGCATTTCTTGACGAACTCACTGTCACTTAGGAAAAAAAACGTGTTCCCTTTTACGATCTTATGGGATATCTCTTAACTGGTTTCGGTTGCAGTATCTTGTATTTAAAGCTGTTTGGTGGAGACATTTTTCTGCTTCTTTAATTTATTAACAAACTTCTTGGATATCCTTTTTCTCTCTTGGTTCGTTAAATTGTGCCCGAAATACAATTACAAATGTTTTGTTTGGTGGTATATATTTAAGTCGTACACCTTGAAGACGCTCACACACACACGGCACAGCAAACGAGCTACTTTTCTACCAATGCTCGTAAAGCAATATTTAGCAGTTAATTCGTCATTTTAAAAAGACATTCATCCTCAATCTTACTTTCTTTTGTAGCATTCATTGCTAAATCAACGTCCCTTTGCTTTTAAATCTCAAATTTTTAAACCATTCGATATAAACTGTAAATAAACGCCAATTCCCGTTAAGCTGAAATCTAGTTTCGAACAGGTGTGTTAACAATTAATAACAAATGATTCTGCAGCCATAAAACTGATTATATATCTCTAGATTCGATCGAATCAAATGATCGGAATAAAATTTCAAAAATATACCCAAAAATCTAAACAAAGAAAATTTACATGACATAAGATCGTCACATGTACATGCCTATGGGCCGCATTAAATACTCTGATAGACCGCATGTGGCCCGCGGACCGTAATATGCCCACCCGTGTTAGAATAATTTTTTTTAAATCGGGGGGGGGGGGCGCTGAGTTATATTTTTTCTGGAACGTGGACGGTAGACCAAAAATGTTTGGGAACCACTGACGTAAAATAGCGCTAGTCAATTAATATAAGTTGTTCTTTCAACAACTACAAATAAATAAAGCAAACCATAAAAAAAGTTTCCCTATTCAAACTATTGTTACTGTTACTTAGAGTTTGACTATTTTGAACAATTCGTTGTGATGAAGCAAAACAGCCAATAGTCACATACTTATTACTCAATAAATATCCTTAACAGAGTTAAGCTTAGGTAGGATTCTCTGTTTTTTTAAACCTATATAAATAAAATGGGTTTCCAAGTGTTGTTTGTGGCTTAAAATCTGTCCTGCTATATATCATTATCTATCTTAAACCTTGACAGAGAATCATTGTCATTTACTTATTTTTTAGTATATTTAATCTTATGAAGGCTACATGTCCTTTATTTTTTAAGAAAAGTGGGCTGGGGGTGGATTGAGGGTACCAAAGCACACACAAATTATTTTTTTTTTACAGTTTAAGTTTAAGATTGGAAGTATTTATAGTTACAGTTGATACAATCCTACATTTCCTCAACAATTTACCTCAGATTTAAACATTTATTTTGTTGAAATCATTAGAATTTGAATTAAAATATCTTTGTGATAATTTTGTTTTTATTGATTCCACTCAAACTTATTATAAATATTTTTGTTCCCATCACACCAAGATCTCCCACTCAACACCGAGTCAGGTGAATCCTACAGCAACACCCAGAACATTTACCACAGAACTTGACCATGGAGTGGGAGATTATTGTGAGATAACAACTGCATCTGTCTGTTCAGTTCATTCGAACCATGACGAGTATGTGCCATCATCACCTGAGACTCGGAGTAGAACCTCCACGCATGGGCACGATACCGAAAATGTTAAAAATCCCTATGCAATACTTGAGAGAAATAGAAGAAACATTCAAGGTTTCTACAACATTGTGGGGAAACCCCAAGATCCAGAGCCAAGTAAGCTTGATTGGGTAGTATCTTCAACTCAAACTTCTGACATAAATTCCTCCTCATTAGGACCCAATGACTCAAAACTTGAGAATGGTGAAGACTGCAACATTGCTGTGGCCTTAGTGGGTTCAGAGGAATCTCTAACCAGGTGGTAAGGTTAAATGGTTTTTGTTTTTACTTTTTACACAATTGTTATTGTCATTTGTAATGGTTAGAATTAGGAGAATACTCAGAGTAACATTGTAATAAGCCTTTTAACAAAATACCTCATTATTTATTGCTTATATTTCTATTTGAACTATATTTTTTTTTTTTATATTCCAGCAGCAATTCTAATGTACACCCATCAAACAAACCTAATCAACTCTACAACACACTGGATTCAGTGGGCGGGGCTTATTCTCATCTGAAACCAATAGGAGCACAGATGAAAGTCATAGCCAATGTTTATAATGGATGAAGTAATTAATACTATATGATGGTTGATTTAACAAGAGTGGGTAAAAAATCTGCACCAAAAGAAGCAGGGAAGAAGGTTTACATTTTTTAAAATAGCATCTGGTTCAACAAGACAGTTTTACTTATACCATGTATAATAGTGCATTCATAACCCTAATAATCCAAAGCAGATATTATTAGCAAATAATTTTGCATGTCTGTATGCTCTAACTTAGTTGTTTTAGTACGACATTTCAATAAAATTTACAGAGTGTTTCAGCACAAATTAACTCTTAATGTACCAAAGCGCGGTAATCCGCGGTTTACCGTTTAGTACCAAAGCGTGGTAATGCGCGACTCGATAGAACTCTCTTTAGAAACGAAATTACAGAAAATAAAAACTATTCAGTGCGGGATGAACGATGTTTTCGACTTCCGGCAATGGCGACTGTTTACCTCGCTAGTGATATCGCTCGATTCGCGGTGTTTTTTGGAAGATTTTACGGGTTTTTTTCGAAGATGCGATTTCGCTATATTTTATTACTAAAATTATAGTACTAAACTACAGGTAAATATAGTTTTAAACTCAAAACGGCCTCTCGGATACATAAAATAACCATTCTTATTCTAAAAGATGACGTCAGTATGACTATAATAATAGAAATGGATTTAACGCAATTTTTTAAATTTTATAACCGGTTGATCGCAATTCGGGAAATTCTTATGGTACTGAGGCGGAAGTTTTCCAAAAACCTTATGGCACATTAAGAGTTAATACATTTTTACCAATTTATGACCAAAACATTGAAAGATCCAGAGTATTTTCATAATTATCTTTATAATTGTATTAAATTTATTAGGTTTCATTTTCATATTTTTGAAATGGAAAGTTGGGCTGGCGCTAGCCAAATGAGTGATGTGTTTAATTTAGACTGTTCTTATGGCAAAATTTTAAATTGTAGGGGCTTGCTTTATAGGTCAAATTATTTGGATTAATTGTATAAAGTTTACACTGTAAAACAAAAAAACTTCTGGAGATGTTCTATTTTTTATCTTTTATTTGCCACAATAGCCAGGTTTCTTGGAGAAATTTTATCATCAAATACGGGAATGACCTTAACATTTGAATGACCTTTTTCCACGAGCCACTGCACCCTGTCCTCATAAATCAACTTCTCTATCAGGGGTTGTAGAATAACCTGGAGGCACTGAAAAAAAGAGGGAAAAGTTAAAATTATGAGGAAACTAATTGACACCATTTATTAATGACATAAGAGTATTGGAAATAAGTTATACTAGCCGACCGCGTCGTAGCATACGCCACTAATGATTTAGTGACTGGTGAAGACTTCCTGAAAAACACAGTTGTCCTTATAGGGTGGGTTTGGGCGAATGACTGTGAGTGAATGAAAAGAAGGACCTCTGGAAAGAGCAGCATACAATTTTCCATGACTGAAAACAGGTTTTGGAGGATACAGACATATCTTTTTGAACGTTTGGCCCTGCGCTTTATTTATTGCCATGGCAAAGGCTAATCTAATAGGGAATTGTCCGCACGTTAAGGTAATAAACAAATAAATATCCCTTAGAGACCATGAGGGTCCATGGGAGCAAGTGAAGTAGCGTTCACAAGTTTCATTGACCACTAACGAGCATGGGATTGTGTGGTTAGCACAATGCTCCGAGGGCCTTGCCAGATCTGCGGTTTCGAACCCGCGACACGGGTTCTTGCTGCGGTTCGGTAGTCCAGCTTGCTACAACGTAGACCACCGCGCCCCTTGCGTTAAGGTAAAGGGCTAATTAAAATCTAATGAAGTCAGAGATATCTGGGGAATAAGGACAGCTTGTGAGGTAGCAGCTGCAATACACACAGTTGTGAATGCCTGGAAAGTGAGAGAGGGCGCCTAAAGTATTTATTATATGAAAGTAATTGTTTAGGAGAGTGTGTGACTACTTTTCTGTCACTTAGCACAACGAAGTGCACAAAGCTATTATGCTGCGAAGTCATGTTCAAAAAGAAAGTTGGAAATGAACGGGAACAAACACAAACAATTAAAAAAATTGTTAAAAATAATGTCTTAGCTGGGGCTTGAACCTATGACCTTCCCCGTCTCAAGCAAATGCACACAACCACTACACTACAAAATACATGCTATTCTGTTTTTCTGAAAGAACAAAGTAATTGACCTCAATTGAACACATTGTTGGCTTGGTCTCCATGACTCCCCACCCTCTGTACTACCTTTTCTTGCCAGCTGATTGGTCGCTGGGTTTAGACACCTTACTTGGTGTTAGCCATGGTTGAACCATATATCTATATATATATATAGATAAAGGTAATAAAGTATACTGATACTTTTTAATGTTTAAGAAGGCAAGTTGTGATTTATTACTTATTTTAAACCTTGTGAATTTTATTCCCCCTTTTTAGGACATCTAGATATTCTTGTATAACAATTGATTATTTCCACACAAAAAAGCTCAGTTTTAATAAGAAAATATTGTACCTCTTCTGTCAAAAATTAAGGTTTGTTAAAGGCAAATAATTTTAAGATGTTTTTTTTCTTCCATAAAAACATTTTTTAAATGTTTTTTTTAATGCAGCTCAAAATATTAACTATAGCGCCTGATTTCATGGGCCCAATGCAGCATGAACTAATATTATTTTGGGTTAAGTATAACAGGTGAAGTCAAAGACAAAACCAAATTGGAAAATCGAGCTTCATGGACTTGGGAGCCATCCATATATTACTTACACAAAAAATTCGTATTGTTCGTACCCCCACTCATACGTACATACAACCAACTAAAAAATTAATTTTAAGCCAGAGTCAAAAGCTATTGGTTTTACTCTTTGGGGCAGTCCATAAATGATGTCACCCTGTAGGGAAGTGGGGGAATTCACGAATTTGTGACGATGTGTAAATAGAGTGAGGGGATGTTTAAGACATATGACGTCACATCAAGATGTGCAACTTTAAATAAAAGTTCTCTTAAAATATTTAATTGCTTGCAATTTATTTAATGACATCTTCGATGGCTTCACACCTGTTACGATATTAGAGTGCAGCCTTACACTAAATACATATTGAAATGAAAATAAAATGCTAATTTTCAATGAGAAAATATGTCTTATAGGTAGGGTGGGGGGGATCAAAGCTTTTTGACATCATGTTTGAAGGGGGGTTCTAAGTTTTTGTGACGACGTGTGACAAGGTTTGGTGTAAAATTGGCAAAAACAGCTGACATCATTTATGGACGGCCTCTTTAATAAAAGATTTTTTGAACATGGTGTTTTTCAAAGGCTGAATTGTCACACGAATAAATCAACGAGTATAGTCTCTGTCAAATTTTTCAGTATAATATTAGTCTTTTTAAAATCTAAGTTACTTAAGGCATCTTAGCAACAATTTAAAGTTAAAAACAGCTATCCATTGTTACTTACTGTAAATAT
Source organism: Radix auricularia (assembly GCA_002072015.1). Taxonomy (NCBI): domain Eukaryota; kingdom Metazoa; phylum Mollusca; class Gastropoda; family Lymnaeidae; genus Radix; species Radix auricularia. Next base: position 67,324 of record MUZC01000265.1, read on the forward strand.
TTCAATAAGATCAAATAATTCTTCATGCTCTTTGTAAAGCTCTGTTAGCTTTGCCCTGTAGTTCGCATGTATAGCTGAAAAGAAAAATACTGATGTATTTAACATTGTTTAAATTAAATGTAAATTTAATAATACTTGTAAATGCTACTCCTGAATGATGTTCTTGATTATCAGTGATGAATTATCTGCCTTTAAAGTTGTTAGGAAAATTTACTATTGCACAGTTAGTTATCTAACAGTGCCTTGGTGAATTTTTACACAAACTAAAAAAAAGAACAGATCATTTGTGTTATGTGAAATGTATTGTTCTTTCTTTGAGCTGTATTATCATAAGATCTTTCATATAAAAACATTTCCTTAAATTTACTGTACAATTAAACAGTGAATATTCACTTCATAGATCAATTAAAAACACTTAATTATTTATGAGATAGCTATTGTATAAACTTTGCTGTTGAAATAGCTTCCAATGAGATATTTTTTAATCTTTAAATATGATATTAAAAAAAAACTAACCATCTGATTCTTGTAAAGGGAAGCAGGACTCTAGAAATGATGTGAATGTAGAAAAGTCACTTTTCCTGACACGTTGTCTCAAATCCTTTGTGTCTTCATAGTCTGTCAAGGACAAATAATTAATGCTAGGTTTAATTATTTTTGTTTGTTTTTTCCCTACCTTGGGTTAAAGATTTTTTAATTCTAAAAGATAAATTACCTAACATTTCTAGAAGAGCCCTGAATGCAACGTGGCGTGTATGATTTTCATGATCAGCACTGCTCTGATTCACCCAACTTCCTCTAGAAAAAAAAGCAATGATTTCAAGGGATTGATGTGAAAACTATTTTTAAAAAAGGATTTCATAAGTTTGCATAGGTTCTTACAGGAAATTCTAAATTCTAGCTTCATATTATTGTAATTGTGTTTGAAATCTTAAATAGATTTTCCCAATGTCTGAAAAAACACATATACTGACCTTGCTTGTTGGGCCCCAATTCTTAATGTATATGGTGACACATGCCAGTTTGGATAAACCTGTTTCACTTCATTGTATTGAACTTTAGCTTTTTGACTCATGGGGAAATTGGGAAAACAACCTGTATGAAAGGATTTTCATTGTTATAAATATATCTGACCAACAATAATTTATTTTTGTTATGAGCTCTTAAAGGAGTTATGACCCTTAACAAAAAAATGGTCCAAGATTTGTCTTTAATTATTTTATTTTGACAACAAAAATCTTTTTTTGTAATAATAGCCGGTAACATTTTTAGTTAGCAGGATTTGAAAGTGATTTAAGTAACTAGTAGCAGAAGCATGTTTAAGTAAATAGAAATTAATAAATAATTATTTTATTTTAGTACGGAGAATTTCTAGCGCAGTAATAAGACTTTGTGATATTTAAAATGCGCAGAAAGTCAAGTCATAGACAAGCCAGTGGGTAGATGTGTCAGAATTGTGCTTGATGCAGCAAATTTTGTGTGGCTTGTTTTTATTGTGAGGATTATTAATTTTTTATATTTGTGAAAGTAAATCCTAATACTAATATCATTGCTATTAGGGAACTGATTACAGTTTCATTCTGTTTGAACAAATAAATAAGCTAGCTATATTGCTGAAAAGTCTTAAGTATTCATAATTTTTACTAACTGTTGCGCTATTATTGAAGATTCTCCGTGTATAGTCAACCATCGGCACGTTGAATGCACTACTTATTACATGGTATTTTACTCAACACGAATTAACAGACAATAAATACATTTGATTTTTTAACAACACACAAAAAAGTTTTCATTTCATGAACATGAAATCTTATTGGGCTCAATGGACAATAACAATTGACTTTAACAATGCATTGAGGTAAGATAAGGGGACCTCCTGTAATATGTTTTATTTAATTATATTTTTTCTTTTTAAATAGTTACACATTTTCTTGTCTATCTTCAACCAAACAGTTAAGTCTCTTTGAACTTTCTGATTCTATATTGCAGCATTTAAATTGTTTGGGATTTAATTGCGTTTTCATGCTGATGCATGTATGATGTTGAAAGAAGGTGTTGTGCATGTCAAAAAGTAGATTCTTCTTGGTTCCTTACTACAGTCAAGTTGGCAGCCATAACTTAGGAGGGTGTTTTGATATTAGTAAATAACAGAGACTAAGCAGGTTATTTTTAAGTGCTTCTTATTTTTTAACTATCAAACAGGGCAATTGGTAAGTTTTGATTTACAATATGAGAAAAAGACTGTAAATTTAAACTTAGTAAATGATCCAGGAGGGAATATCATTTTTGTTTATCTTTAACTATAAGATTTTTATTGTTAACCCATCATTTATCTCATTTCAACAATTGACTGGATTGAATGATTTTAATTATTTATCAATTTTCTATTATTTCTGTAATAGCCAGTAAAGTTTGACAAAATTGAGTAAAACTAAAATTACCCTCTGAGTAGGCCATTTTGTGATAGCAACAACAGACACAGCATAGAGCTCTTACATATCTGACAGCATTGAAGATAGAAATCACTGCACTGGACAGATCCCCACAGCAATGTAAGCCAATCAAGCAGACTCTTGGCTCAAGTTTATCATCTGTCATTTCAGCTATTGCCTGCCGTTCTTTGCTTCCTGTTTTGTTAGAAAAAAAAAGGTTGTTAGCATTTGATAGACCGACATCTCCAAATAAAAAAAAGGACGTAGTAAAATAAAGGCTATATATGTACTTATTTTGACAAAATAATATATATTTAAATCATATGTGAATTTTCGTCTCTATTATTGAAGACGATGGCCAGTACCTTGAGTAATATGTGAACAAGAAACTTGTAATGTTGTTGCTAATTCCTCAATAAGCTTCTCAAATCGCTCAATGCAATCTGTCTCTTGTGTCACATTGAATTTCACACTTTTAAAGCCACTACATGTAATATCTGGAACATATAGTATGGTTGTAAGATAATTTTAATGTAAGTTTGCATTTGCTATATCTAAACTTAAACAATAATAATCCCTGGCATACAATTTTTTCACCTTGTTTTAATGCTATGTTTTTTTAAGTTTATTTAATTTTAATGAAAGAAAAATCTAATACAACTAGACCCTGCAAGCTGATATGTGCATTCAGCACACCTGTATGTTACCTTGGTTTACCGCCCTACGTTCAGCTGATGTCAGATGACTGTCTGAAGTTTCAAGACCAACAACTTTGTGACCATATACCTTGTGTAAGACATGAGCCAGATAACCCTGGGGATGAAAGATTTATTCTTTAAACAAATTCTTCCTACAATGAATTTGAGTGTCTTAATATGACAACTTTTCTAAAAATTTAAGAGAAGTGATTGTCATAAAAGTAATGCCTAATTATTAATATACAAATATATATATTTATAAACAATAGATACTTGACTGGAACTCATGAGGGTTTAGAGATATTAAGTGTTGTTATGTACGGATAATAAAAATAACAACAAAAACCAACCAGCCCTGATCCAATATCGAGTATTAGATTACACTCCCCTTGACGAACTACATCGTCAACCAGCGGGGCCATTCTTGAGACTTCATGGAGTTTTTTCATACTCATCCCCCGTGCCATTCTCTCATCAATGTTGATAGCTTTACCCTCATCGTACTGTGTATGATTTAGAGGTTGTGATGCCTCTGAGAGAAACTCAAGCAGACTTGGAGGCCAGGACTGATTCTGTAACAAGAAGCGTTGTCAAGCTTTTTATTTAGTTTTAAGTTAACTAAAAATCACTGTTAAAGACAATGTTTTCACAGAGAGGTTATTTTTTATAAAGTTTTATCAATATGGTGCAACGATGTCTTTGGCTGTTCATTTTTCCATGCAATTATAGATCAAGTAAGGTGCTTTGAGTTTGAGAACACACATTTGAGATCAATAGCCATGTTCATAAATGAAAAGTTTAAAAAATATATTTCTTACCTGTACAAAATCTTTAGTACACAGCGGGAGAGTATTAAGCACTTCTATGCTAATACTTTGTAAATGTAGTAGCCACTGGCAATGAGAAAAGTTTTTTCATGTAGTTTAAGCCTTATGTACAATTAATAATAATATTGAGAAAGATTTGAAACCGAAATAAAAATGATGGGAAAGAAATAAGGATTGTGTTGTGCGTTTGATGGGAAGGATGAGGTTGGGGGGGGGGGGGCAGTTTTAAATTTAAGTGTATTTTGCACAAGTTTCCAAGAATCCGCTATCACTTCTGATAAGTAACATATTAACTATTATTAACAGTGGCAAATGAAACAGGCACTAATGATATTTTTATTTCAGTGACTTGTCAATCCTCTAATCTTTTGAATATAAAATAATAACAATATTTTGAGAACTTATGTAACACAGAATCCATGCAAGCAGCTAGGCTCACAGTGCTTCACACACACAAACAAATTTCATTCATATCCTAATAACACAAAACATATACTATATGATATAGTGAAAAAGATGGTACACATAAGCTATGTTTATCAGTCATAAAAATGTTTGATTGTTAATTTGGTGAGTAAAGTTTGAAGAGATGCGATTTTAGTGCAGTCTTGAAGGCCTTAGTAGTAGGAATACAACCAAAAGTGTAATGGCAGACAGTGAGTGTTTTGAAGCACAAAATGAGAAAGACCTTTTGTCAAATTTTTTAAGTGTGTGTCTTAGAAAAAGAGGAAATATGTGTATCTGCAGATTTATAAGCTTTGGTTAAACTTTTTATTATTGAGCTGATAAATACTAAAGGCTTGAACTTGAAATAACCCACCAAATTAAAGATGCACCTGGGCAAGAAATTTACATCTTCTAAAAGTAATTAAACAATACAGGCATTCAAGTTACCTACAATATAAGAAATCCAGTTTTTAGTTGCTGTTGCTCTTATTCAGTTGAAGATGGAACTCACACATAGCATGCAGATGACAGAAACAAATCCTACTAATATAATTTAGGGAATCCTTTTGATTTTGAGTCAGTGTAGAAGTGAAGGTCTCCAAACATATGAGGCATGGGGACCTCGGATTAACATTATGGCAACCTTCTAGTGATTGGACTTCAGTCTGATTTATTTTAGCCATGATTTCACCAAAAGACATTAGTCTTCAACAGCCTGAAAGGCACCAGCATAAGTCAAAGGATCCACTAACAACATGCCAGTTTTACTACAACATTAAACAACTCTGCCAAGCTGGCAAGTGCATATAATTGGTTTTAAAACTGAAACCTTTCTGTCCACCACAGGTAAGAAAAGTTTCCTGGGTAGATGAATGATTTACCATTATATGCAAAAATCAGTTTCAGAGATGTCCACGTCATTCAGAAGTCTTGAAGGAAGAAGATAATTGTCAATAACATTAAAAGCAGCCCTTAGGTTTCAAGATGTTACATCACAAGCTGCTATGAAACAACACTTTCAAGAAGTTCAGGCACAAACAGCAGGTGGGAGTCATTTGGGTCCAGACAAATTTTCTTTATGAGTTGCCTAACAATCCCAGGTTTGAAGAAATATGGGCATGTGGCTAAATAAATCCAACTATTCATGTTCTTTACCAGTACATTAAGCAATACTTGTAAAAAGTCCCAAAAAATCTTGTTACAATGGGGTTGATAGTGGAAGAGGTCCATTTAAATGTTATGATGAGACGTTTCAATTGTTAATAAAAATATAAAGAATCTTCCCAAACATTTAATTCACGTTGCTTCCCAAAGCTTTTCCTGATTGCTCAATTTTTGTCAAGCAGTTGTTTTTTTATGTCCCAACCCCATGTTACACCACTGATTAGTTGCATCAACAATATTTTCCTTTCTGTTTTAAAAAATTTGGGCTCCAAAATGTTTGCTATATTTTTAAAAACTTTTAGCATAAATAATGAGAATTTCCTCTGGGTCATTTACAGAGTGACACAAAAAAATGGTAATCACCAAAAAAACTAATAACTTTTAAAATGTTATTTAGATCGACACAAAAATTTAGCTACATCAGCTCATGCCTGTTTAGCAGACGTTTCCGAAGTTTCATGTCTGTACCACAAAAACTCTTTGTTTCACTTGCGCTCCAAATGAGCACCGTGGCGCTGCGCCAGACGTCAGTGACAAAGTCTGGTTTTCAGACGAGGCACTCAATATCTTCTGGGGCAGCACACCTCATGAGCAAAGTCTGCTGAGGCCATTGCACTCGGTGAAGTGCACTGCCTGGATCATAATCTCCAAACAAGGCATCATTGGACCATTCCAGTTTGAGGACAACCAGTTGTCTGTGACAATCAACACCGATATGTCCCGGTGGTTGGCAAGTTCTGGATAGCAATCGTTCTATGGAGATAAGTTGTCAGGGTCTTTCAATGGTTCCAGCAGGATGGTGCCACCCCCACACTTCAAACGAATTATTGGCATGGCTACAGCAGCATTTCCCAGATCGACTGATTAGCCACAGGGGTGACCTAGAGTGGTCGCCGCATGCACCGGAGCTAACCCCCTCCCCCGCCCCCAATTTTTATCTCTGTGGATACCTTTAGGACAGGGTAAACGACAACAACCCTCAGAATATCCCTTACAACCTGAAGGCAGAAATCACAACAGCAATAAGAATAAGAGTGATCCTAGGGGAGGAATGCGTTCGGGTCATCCAAAACTTTTCCCGCCTGATCCAAATTTGGAACACATTTTGGAGCACGAGTGAAACAATACAAAGTGTTTATATTTTACAGACTTAAAACTTTGGAGACATCTGCTACACAGGCTTGACATAATGTAATAATGTAGATAAAGTTTTGTGTCAATCTAGAAAAAATTTTGGAAATTCTTCCTTTTTTTTTTGGTGATTGCCACTTTTTTTTTTTTTTTTGTGTCACCCTGTGTAATAATGTAACTTTGAATCACTGTTTTATAAGGAATCATGTATTGTGATATGAAAAGGATATATAATATTTAAAGACGTGAAGTCAATTTAAGAAATATAATTTTTTATTTGGCAACTTCATTAAAAGAAAAGGGGATCTCAAAAGGCAAAGTATGAAACATTTTTTTGTTTAGTTCTAAAAAGAAAAAGAATAAAATCTAACAATTTATCAAAATTATTACTTGCTCTTTAAAACACTAAAAGAATTATAATCTGAAAAAATTTAACACTTGTGTTTTGTGTAGCAAAGCCCATGGAGCCCTTTCAGACATCTCTGGCACATAGTTCTGCTCCTTTTCCTGCCTCCAGGTACTTTTGAGTTACTACAGACACAGCACTCCTTTTGACCACGGTTAGGGATGTGACAAATTCCATATCCAGGCGCATCTTCGTTATCATCTTTAATTTCCCGGTACTCTGTGATGAGTGCTTCAATGACTGAGATGTTAAATTTATATCTATTCATGACTTTTCCTGTGCAGTGCTCTTGGTACAAAATATAGGCATTAAGCAGCATATGTGACAAAAGATTGAATGCAACATTCTTCCAGTATTTGATGATTCTCTTTTCGTCCAGATAAAAATAGTGCATCATGTCTATCTGATTCATTTGACCTTTATGCTCATAATAGTCCAGCAAAGTCACTGGCTTTTTTTCGGTCTTTGGTGCATTTCTATCATGTAGTGGTATGCCCTCCTGTCGAATCCGAACTTCCCTTGTGTCTGCTTTATTTTTTGTGGATATTAGAAACACTGAATTTTTCTGGGACTCTCTGTATGCTGTTGCAAGCATTTCCCCTTTTCTGTATGTAACGTTTTCCCCAGGTTGCAGTTTAACTTTCAAACCTTTTGGGAGTTCTTCTGTTTTGCGGGAGATAGTTCCCGTTATGTATGTACAATGCTTAGCTAAATCATGCACAAGTGACATGCTTGTGAAAAACTTGTCTACAAATAAGTGGTATCCCTTTCTCAAATATGATCCCGATCTGAGTAATGTCATTACGACCTTGTGAGCAAGCAACAGATCATGGTCTGTTTGGTCAATGATAATATCTTCATTTCTCTTGTGGACAAAAAATCCAAGTGAATATGCCGAAACAGAATCAAAAAGCATATAAAGTTTAACATCCCAGTTAAAATCATGGTGGTTGTTTGTAAGATTAGGGATGAACTGGTTCTTGCTTACTGTCCCTGCTATAAGGCTGTCATGTACAGATATCTCTCGATGTGGTTTGTAATAATGTCTAAAAATAAGATTTGCATGCTCAACCAATGGATTAAACTGTGCACAAGGGTCATAGTCCTCTGTCCCAGTTCTTGACAAATGTGTGCAGTCAACCATGTGAAAAAATTTCAAAATTAATTCAAACCTATCTCTGCCCATGACTAGGGGAAACCATGGTGTCTTTTGAGAGCTTGATGAACTCCAGTAAGACTTGATAGTTGGTTTGCGAATCAAGAACATGTTCAAAACCATGGAAATAAATGCTTTCATTTCACTCTCTGTAACAGGCTCCCATTTATACCCTGAGTCTAAAAACATTTTCTTGAGCTCAGTGTCCTTGAGAAAATTCCTGGCATACTTGTTGGTCTCTCTCACAAACATCTGAATGATATTAGGTGTTAAAAAAAGCAAAAAGTACTCAACAGGTGTGCTAATGTCTTGTGGCATATTGATAGGTCCTATGTTTTCAACAAATTTATATTGGTCTTTTCCTTCCAGTTCAGGGCCAATAATTCTAATCCATTCATTTGTACCATTTTCATCAGCATCTCCATCCATTTGATCTCCTTCAGGAACAGTTTTTTCTTTCTCAATAGTGACCTGGTTTTTTTCATAATTAGTCTCCATTTCACTGCCAAACATGGAAAAATCAGTAAAAGTAAAAGAGCATGCAGGTGCTTATACATTTACTATGTATGAGAAAATATTAATGTTCTCATGTTAACTTGGGCATTTTCTTCATTTTATGATATCTTAGAAAAAATATTTAGCGATTACAGCACTAAATTAAGTGGGACTTTTATAATTAAAATTCAAAGTAATTTTGACAACTCTTAACATTATAGTCGGTGAATGCCTTGAATAATGATACATTTAGATAATGTGGTACTCTAATGGCTAAATTTTGTTGGCCAGTCCGTAGTATTATTAGTATTGGTATGCCAAATGAAATTTTCAATGATAGTTCATACCGTGTATGTTATTATACAGTAAAGATGAAATGCATTTGTTTCCCCAGGAAAGCATCTAAGGGTTAATGTCACATTTTTTGTTAAAAATACAGTCGAAACCGCTTAAGTCGACGGCGTTGGGGTATGAAAAATGGCATCGACATAACCGATGATCGAGTTAAAGCAAAAATCAATATGGCGTCAAAATATTAACTTGCGCTTGAAATTTCTTTATGTACGTGTTGTGCGTTAATTAGTGATGGGACGATTAATCAGAATCGTATCGGAAAATCAGGACCATATTTCTTCACTCTTTCTTAAGGTTGTTAAGACCGTTCGTTTTTAGAGACCTTTTAAGTTTAAATATAACGCCGTTTTGTGGTGATTCCCAGATAGAGCAATACTGTGCCTTCGAAGCCACTTGCTTGATTTTCCTTACAAGCTACACAAATAAGTAACCTACACATCCCCTCATTGTCTCCGAACCATTCTCTTCCTAATCATCTTCTTTGGGTCTTACAATGGACTCAGAATGGTCTATCGTGACCTATATATGACTCATGACAAAGCGACCTCTTTTCTATATAAACGTACACAAATAAATTAGGTACTCCTTTTGAACCTTCAACTTTGACATATTTTAATTAATTCTAACCAATAGTTAAATGGCTTTTGCACACGGCAAATTCTTATGAATGAAACAATAAGAACAAAGCAGTAGTACAGTACATGTATGGTCAAAATGAGGTTGAAGGATGAATGGTTGCCAATGACAACAAGTTTGCACAAGGTACATTTTATTATTCCATACGATCCCCTCAGCTTACAATTCCTTCGGTAACTTGATGTTAATAGGACTAACCAACAACAATGGTGTGGGAGATTGAGAGTGGGGGTGGGTAAACTGTCTGTAGTCTGTGATATTATATATTTAAAAATCTGGGGAGCCTTGTTTGATTTTGGTATCATCCCATCACTAGCGTTAATAAATGATAATGTTCATGCACATGTTTTTGGAGTTTTTTTTTAACACAACAGCATTGCCGTTATTTGTTTGATGAAGCTATCAGAATGCTATAAAATTGTACATACATTACATGTTTGCTAACAACAAAGGGTATATGTGCACCAACTGACAGCAGAAATTTACAAATTTAATATAAAAACAAACGTCGATTATCGATAAAAACTAATAATTTCAAAAGCCAGCGATTGCCATAGTACCAGAAGCAACACAGCGCTGAGAGCAAAACGCAAGTGGGCTGTGACGTCACCAGCAGACCCTGATGAGGCAGAAACTAGGTCCCTTGGTTATAAAAAAATCATAGCTAACATTTTCAAAAGCTGGCGATTGGTCATGGGGATTGAGATAACCGATGTTAAGTGGCAAATTTGACCCTTTTTTGTGCTCGTGTTATGAGGTTTCGGCGACTTAAAAAAATCGAATTAAATGACGAGAAAATGCTAAGACAAAGAGAGAATTTGGCGGTTCCAATAAAAAACGTCGACATAATAGGGTGGTCGAGCTAACCGAGCTCATGGTAAGTGGTTTCGACTGTATACAAAACTTTTAATTATATTCATAAAATTTTACGGTTACTGAAAATCACTAAAATCAGACATTTAAATCAAAGACCCAAGGATAAGCGTGATATGTTTAATTAAGGCAAACTGATTGGCTGGCGGGACGAGTCAGGTAATCTCAATGGTTCTGTTAATATGAAGAGGCCGATGCCGATGAATCGACCATCAATCAATAGTCTATAGTCTATAGTCAATATTAGTAATATCACTATCACTGAACTGCCAGAATGCAGAGTACAGAGTGTTACTTGTTAATTGTTACAGAGCATATAAATCATAGTGAAAACTATACTTACTTCGGAAGGGATTTTTTCTAAACATTTGTTTTTGAAAATTTGTGTGACTGGAAAATTATGAATCCATCGATTCCGTGCTAAAAAATCAAATAATTGTTTAAATTGCGTTTCTGAATTTATGTGATTGGATGCATACATTGTTATTTTGGATAGACCAAATGCCGGAAACTGAGCAAATAACAACGTTCTAGTTAAATATTTATTTTTTAAAATCATGTATTTGATCATCCATTTATTTTAGCTTCTAGTTAATTTATTAATTACTAGATGCCCGCGACGCAGAATTGATCATACATAGTGCAAAGAACGTGGGGGGGGGGGCGAAACACGGATGCGGGGATAACTGCGACGCATTGTTGATCTGGAAACATATGCACTATGACTATGATCTGTGAATCTGTGGTTAGTAACTTAGTAACTTGCCACCACCTTAGCTTGCCAACCATAAACTAATTGGCATAACCTGACAAAGCTTATTTCCACTCATTTTCCTCTTCAAGCGCATACCTAATAATTTTTTAGAAAACATGTGATGTGATATCAATGTGATATTTTTAGATCAAATGCCTTCGATGTGCATATACTTCGCAGGGAAACTGTCATTAGAAGATCGAAATCAATTTGAGGAATTGTTTTGTATCTATAAATTCTAGGTCTATAAATTATAAACAATGCAATGATCCTTGTAATATCAATAGTCACATTCGCGAGCTTAATCGCGAAGGTTAATCACATCAATGGTTTTTGACATTACCGCTGCATTGTTCGTTAGCTGTCTTGCTATGCCATGGCAACTAAACTTTTTTTTTTTAATGTAATATATAAAACAAGCCGATTTCATATATAATCTTATAGGGCTTTAAGCTGTGTAGGGGCTCATTAGGCTATCAAATAAGTACAGAGAAAATCATGTCAAAACGGGAAAAAAATGCAATGTTACCTGGTGAAATGGAAAAATTCTTGCCTGTCGTCAGATACGAAAAAGTTTGATTCATCATCACTGGCTTACAATTTATTTAATTTACAGTATTTCATATCTTTTACATAGCTTCACTCATGTAACGATAATACAATGTAGACCTACACTAAATAAATACTTAAATGATAAAAATATGATTTGAAACATTCTTATTTTCAAATATCTTATCTTATCTTATATGTTACAGACGCTCCTTCTGTACAGAAGATTATTGCGTCCTACGTATTTCTATGGTTTGTGTTTAGTCCTGTATTCTTACTAGAGTTTTAAAAGATGATAAAGTGGTGGCTTTCCTGGTTTCTTCAGGCAACCCATTCCACGCCCGAATACCGGACGGAAAGAAAGAAAACTTGTATGAGTATGTGTTTGTTCTTGCATATGGAATAAGAAAGGTGTTTTTGTCTTTATGTCTATTTGAGGGTTGTATTAGGTTATCTTTGTGTTGTATTTCTAAATTAGAATTAATTGCCTTATGTATAATTACTAATTTACTCTTGGTTCTTCTATCCTCTAGTGTTTCAAGGTTTAATGATTTAACTAATGGTGTTACTCTTGTCAGTTTTGAATATTCTCCAGTAATGAATCTGGCAGCTCTTTTTTGGATTTGTTCTAACTTATCAATATTTTCTTTGGTGGATGGGTCCCATACTGAAGATGCATATTCTAGTATAGGTCTCACCAGGGTGAG
>MUZC01000265.1:89820-104185 GCA_002072015.1 Radix auricularia
CCCCCCCCCCCCTGTCACAGTCTTACACCCTGTCCCCCCTACTGGTGTGTGACATACTTTATGGAAGGCCCTTTATGATTTTAGTCATTTTCTATTTTTAAAAAAATATGCTGATTATGTCCCTTAGCGCTAAAAAATTACCAGGGCTTTTATATGTCACATTACTTTTCAGAAAAACTACTTTGAAAATAACATGATACCAAAGCTTTTATAGAGAAGTGCACAAACATCAGGTACACATGAGTGTTGGGTAGTTTCAGCTACACCCTAAGGATACAGGAAAGAATCCCAGCTTCCACTCTTGGATCAATTGTTGAAGCATGCTGCCGCTATGCCACTGTGCCCCCAAACATTTTGGATACCTTTACTAAATCATTTCATACTTTAACAAATATACCATTGATCCTCTGTGTATTATTCTACTCTAAACTTGATTATAACTATTATAAGACTACCAAGGGAATGTGGAGGAAATATAAAATCAAAGATAAATCAAGGTCGCCCATTTATTAATCAGAGTAGTATATATAAAAAAAGCATTTAAAATACTAACCTTGACTTCTCTACCTTGCAAAAGATCAATGATGGACCCTGCAATGTACACTGTGATATTCTCAACTGAGGATGCTCTTTGAGGACTGGCATGTTGAACTTCTACCCTATGTTGAAAAAGTTAAAGCAATTGATTAAATGTCATAATAAGTTTGTTAAGTGAATTTAAAAAGAATATGATAAAAGAAAATGGAGTACAGCTATTTAACTCATTGTTATACTGTATTTACTACACAATCAAATTTAATTAATTTTAAATAAATGCATTCATTTTTATTTTCCTACCAATTGATTTAAATTGCGGGATTTTATTTGTGATGACCTGTAACCTGATTTTATCTTTAGTAAACAAAATTTTAAAATTAGATACCAGGTCAGGTAAGCCTTCCTAAAATATATGAAAAGTACTTTTTTCTCTAAGAAGTATCCAACGTGAAATTATAGCATTCTATATATTAATTTTATAACATTTAGACAAACAAATATAAACACTTGATATATGGATACCAATTTCTCTATGCACTGTAAAAAATATGACAAATGAGAACTAACCTAAAAGTATCAGTTTTACAATCTGATGACATAATACTCCTACATCCTCCCTGGATATTCAGACTTGAGCTATCAAATGTTTTATAGTGAAAATCACCATAAATTATACAAGTGCCTGGACCTGAGACAATAGAACAACTATGTAAAATATTGAAAAAAAAAATGTTTTTCAAGTTGATTTATATACAAATATTCTTTACTTTGTATTCAAATTTAAATGGGATAAATTCAATAGTTGAAAACTCACGTTTCTTGCACACAGGGCAGCACTGGCCAGGAACTGAAAACAAAGCTTCATCTCTACCACACTGAATGTTTGAGCAGCTGCGAACATGACAGGTGACTTGACCTGTATTACATCTGCAGGTTGTGCATTCATCTTCTGTCCAGTTTGAGCCTGTCTGGAAAGAAATGTTAAAAAATTTATTGTTAAAATTGAGATTACTAGACCTGCCTTTTACTCTTCAGAGCTGTTCAAACTTCTGCAATAGATAAAAATTGCCAACTCAATTTAACATAAACTCTCATGTAACAGCAACAAAAATAACTATGGCCCTCACTCATCACATACAGTTTATGTATATGGTGAATGTATCATAATAATTTGAACTTAATTTAACAAAATTCAAATAACATGAATCAATAATTCCCATTCTATTGGGTTCTAAATCTAATACCTGATAAATCTTTCTTTCATGGAAGCAAGAAGAGCTTGGCATGGGCAAACATATCTCACAGCATTGGCCATCCACCAAAGTAGCAATTTCAGATCTTGAGCAAACAACAGGTTCACATGGCTTTGTATAGCAATTTAATCTGGAATTCTGCCAACAAATAAGATTTTTTTTTAGTAAATTTTAAAAAATTGTAATTATCAAAGTATAACAAAATTAACAAAATAATAACATAACAAATTGAGAATAAGATTTTAAACAACTTATAAAAAGTTATTTTCAAAATGTTTTTTTGATTTTTTGTGGCATCCTCAGGTGTCAGCTGAAGGTATTTATTAGTATTTTTAAAAAAATTATATTAAAACAAGAACACAGCAATTTATTATTTACTCGCAATAAAACAACAATCAGAGGTATACAAATAGTTTTCAAAATCTTACCTTACAAGTACACATTTTACAGGGATCCCTGACATGAGCCCATACAGCACCTTCCTGGTAGTGCTGAGCACTGAGTGGGTCATAGCATGCTTCATGAGGTAAAATATTTGTAACAAAATCATTGTTAAACCACCATTTTATGAGTAAGCTCTGCAAAATTAAATTAGCAACTTCACACAATTAATAAAAATGGTATAATCATATGACCTATAAAATTGTCATGTTACCTTGACACTTTGGACAGCACTGAATTGGAAAATGGACTTGGAAATGAATTGGGCAGTGCAGAGATTGGCAGACTTCTTTTGTACATTCCCACATGAAGTTTTGCTAAAAAAAAAAATTTAAAACAAAAGTTTTTTATTTAATTTATGTGGCATGTACTTTTCAAGCCTTTTTCAATTTAAAAACATGTCTTAACAATGGATAAAAATATATTTTTAATAATTCCTTTTGAATATTTAGAAAATAATTTAAATTAAAACAATTAGGTATGTCTAACTAAATTCACCTGACATTCACACATAAAGCAAGGGTCATTAGGTCGTGGGTAAACTATTTTTCCTAGTTCTTCTCTACTACATCCACCAGTAACTAAGTAAACAGAAGAAAAAATGTGATGTTATTGCAAGGAATGAAAAATATTAAAACCTTTTGAAAATATTTCTTTAATTCATATTTTTAACAAAATTAAATAAAAATTATTCGATACCATTTCTATGACATTCTGTTTGACATTTTTATCAATGTTCCCAGAATTATGAAAAGAATTAAATCATAGTCATAAAACATCAATAAAATAGCCTTTCATCTAACTTTGTAAATCTGTGTAGCTACAATTACTTTAGAGTGCAACAAGGAAACTAAATGGTAGTAAAACATTTATTTATCAAACACTTCTCCAAGGTATGTAAAGAGTTTTGTTCTTAACATCAACTAAGTAAACAAATATCAAGGCACAAATATAACTGTTGATGGTCATAATCTGACAGTAGTTTATAGTTTTCAATTTCTGGGGTCTAATGTCTCTAACTCATTCTCCACTGAGTGATAAAGAGGTGAACATCAAAATTGCCAGAACAAGATTATTGCTAAATTGAGTGAGTTAAGACTAAAAATATATCAAGCCCGTGTGCACAGTACTTTCTCTTATGATATGGCAGTGAAGTATGGACTAAATCTTCCTGACATCAAAAACTCAACAGTTAAGAAATGTGATTTGGTGGGCCAAGTAGGCCAACACAAATATTTTAGAATTTTCCAAAATATGTAAAGAATATGCTCCTTCCAAAATGATATTTAAGGTAGGCTTTATGTCAAGGAATCTTCTGTAAATATAGTTATCAAAGGTGGCAACAAATTTGATTACAGACAAATTAAAAAGGAACATGAATTTGAGATCATAGCCGAGCACCATTCTGACTGGTGAGCACTTATGAATGAGGGAGTCTATTAGACTGAAGCAAAGCCCCTGTAACATGTGCCAATATCGTCTCAATATAAAAATATTTCAATCAGACTTACAGCTTTCAACACAAGATGGACAACAGCTTCCAGGCTCTGGATCAATAAGGCTTCCCGGTGGACAGTTGACCACATTTGGACAAGACTTCCTTGAGCACTTCCTTCTCCCATTCTCACACTGGCACTGTTCACAGGGGTCATCATTTGGAGTCCACTCATCACCCTCCTGATAGTCATTCCCATCAAAGCTACAAGCTGTTAATTATACATTATTATTCCTCAGTATGGTATCAATAGGGTCTGCATTATTTGATTCCAATGCTCTCAATGTTTAAGGAGTTAAAATTACTGTTAACTATTACATTTGTTGAATAACTTATTGGTCATTTACTCATTTCGACACAAAAATTAAATAAAGCATACTGCTATAACCTTTAAAACATTCTATGATCAGCAACACAGCACACTATAGGCTCCGTGAAAGAGAGTGGGGTGGGGGATGAACATGAAAGGGAGTGGGGATGTGGGAGGTACATAAAGGTTTTATAGTTTGCTCTAGGGCTCAAAATATCCTCGCTATGTCTCTGCTACCCATCTGCTCTTTTTCATTTCATAACAAAACAACAATAAGTTTTCATTATTTAATATTTTATAGTTTTCAGAATTTGAAAGTTTGATTAACTAACCAGGAAACAACAAAAGGTTGTGAGAAAAGAGATTCTATATAGAAAAATTTAAAGATCAAATTCATAATTATAATTTTGATGTGAAAAAGTAAAATAAAATGTTAATTTTGATTTGTGTTTTATCATACTTTGTTGCATAAAAGTATTTTATCTTGAGAAAAGTTTATTTGAGGTTTTTGTTAAATAATCATAGAGCATGAATTAACCTTTATCCTAAACCAATCAATCCCTTAACTGCCACATCTGTTCTAAGCCAAAGGAAAAAAATATGTTGAGTTGAATATGATTAAAAAGCTTCAAGTATTTAAGGAGTAAATTTTCATTTAATTAAAGAAAACCTCAAGCAATTTCAACTTACTTTTACAATGATTACAACACTGTCCAGGAAGATGTTTACTCTTGTCACATGAATTGTTGCATGGAATGTTGCGGCAAGTGACAAGCCCTAACTGGCAGGTACATGTGGTGCATTTATCATCAGGTGATTCCCAAAATTCATTTTCCCTATATAAAACTCCTTTAAATGTGCATCCTGCAAAAAAAATAATAAAGTGCCTTTATTTACGAAGTTGAGATAAATTTTGGTGCTGCTTTTTAAAAAATCAGCAGGCTCATCTTTTATATAAAGTAATTTTTTTTTAGTTATTTCTATTTATTATGTAATTATTTTTAGCCCTGTAAAAATAGTATCCTTCATCAAAGTGCAAGTTTGCATTAAAAAGTGATTTTTAAAAAAATTAGGGCTGTTATCGATTAAATTGAATTTAATCGTTAACTTTTGAAAAATTACAGATTAATTAATCGATAATTTTGTTAAAGCTAAAAATAAAGATATATGACGTCATTAAACTGAAAATTTCAAGGGAAGTAATAAAAACAGGCTATTGGTTTTTGTTTATGGAGTTATTTTTAAAACATAGTTACAAATAAAAAAAAGTTAAATAACGTATAAAGTTTAGACACTCTGATGAAAATTTCAAATTAATTTTAAATATATAGAAATAATATAGCTGTAAAGAATTTCTTTGATTATTAACAAAAACATAAAGATCATATTTTTATCACAAGTTATGATTTTTTTTCTAAGACCTCATGATCACCTTTTTCACTGTTGATTTCTTTCACATTGTGTGCACTTTTATGGCATTTTTAAAATTGCCTATAATAACTTAAGCATTTAATTTGATTTTAAAATTATAATATTGTTACGAGATTATATATAAATAGTCCAATATAATGTCAAAGAATTTTAATTTTGTAATGGTTAATTTAAAACAATGGTTTAATACCATTGTCCTTATAAAACAGGTAATTTTAAAGTTTACACTTTCGAAAACTCCTTTTTAAATGGAGACTTTTGTACGTAAACAAAGAAACTATTATTTATTATTAATTAATTATTTATTTATTTTTAAACTAAATTGAGAAAAAAAAATTAAATTTAAATAGCTATTTTATCTATTAAAATAATTTTAATCGATAAAGAAAATTACCGATTAATCGAGAAATTAATCTATAATTTTCGCAGCCCTAAAAAGTGTATGTTTTTTTAATTTCAGTTAATAATGAAGGTGAAAACTAATTAGATAGCATAACTTTATAAAGAATATTTTTGGATAATCACCTGAACAAACTTCACAACATTGTCCTTCAGGACGCTTGGTCTCTCCACAGGATAATGTGGGACAAGAAATTTTTTCACAGAAAACATTACCATTCTATATCAACATTAAAAGAAAAAAACGGTTGAGCATGATATGGATCATCAATCCTAAAACATTGATTAATATTTATAATTTGTGGTAATTAAACAATTAGAAATTTGTGCACTTGGTACATTTTAATTATTATAAAAGTAATTCTACCTTCACACTGATGAGTTTTAAAAAAATAATACTTTGATTGTTATATAAAGTTATTATTACAATCTAATTTACAAAATTATTCTACTTACCTCACAGGTGCAAGATCTGCAAGGATCTGGGTTAAATCTGGCCCCATTGTTGTAAAGAATATCTTGATAATAACATGATTCACAAGATGGGCAGCAAGTATCAGGGCGAGGATGTGAGCAAGTGACAATACACCTGCGATTTTCGCAATGAACCATGCCAGACTATTTTTTTAAAAAAAGTAATGAGGAAAAGATACATTGTTAAAGATTCAAGGGTTTAGTACCTAATCAATGCAAATTACATGAATTTTTTTTAAATTTTGATTTTAGTGATTCATCCACTAGCTGTTATTTCTAAATAAAAAGCTTAAGAAACAGATTGAATTTTGAAAGTTAATAAACTAACAAAAAATCCATTTTCAGATTACAAGCTGACAGCACATGTAATTGTGATCCATGACCAACCCAATGTTTCTGCTTCAAAATTAAGGCCTGTTACATCATATTTCAGGAATCTGTTAATAAAATCGATTTATTATAGAAATGTTACATTTTTAATTTCTTTTAAATTTGATGACTTACTTTACATGTACATGCCAGACACACATCTTCAGGATGTTGAAATCTTTCATTATCCCTGTACGTTTTGCCAAGATACTGACAAACTATAAGACAGAATGAGTGTACAATATTAAGGCAGGAAAAAATATGAAGAAAAATATTGTTAAAAATTAATTTATAACAAAGGTTTTTACATACTGTTTAATATTTAAATTGATTTTTGTGGGGGGATTTTTGGATCAAGGGGATATCAATTTTAATTCATCACAGTGATGTAATTAAGGCTACATAGGTACCTGGACATGAAGGACAGCAGTCTCCTTCCTTCAATACAGGTTTCATACATGTCAGGGGAGGACATGGTAAACTCTGACATATCACTGAACCAAACTGATAAAAGAATAAAGACATAAGATAAAGGAAAATAAAATCCCTTTTACATCATAAGCTTAACACTACCTCTATGAACAATTTTATTAAGAGTTTGAGCAACACAAATTTGAAAATTTTAGTGTATTAAATAATAGGATCGTTTTTTTTATCTTACCTGACATTGACATTTTTTACATGGTTCACCTTGCGGCACAAACATCTGACCATTACTCCTGAACTGACCATTGTAGAGACAGTTGTTACATTGAGGACAGCAGTTGAGTACAGCTGCTGGATGAGTGCAATTTTCACCACAGAAATGTTTTTGGCAAGTAACAGTGCCACTCTGTCAATGAGAGAAAATTTACAAGCCAATAAATTACAACTATCTCTCACATTTATTTAATTGAATATCTATTATTTACTAAGTAACTGTGAACTGACAGTAAATAAGAATGTTATGTCTTATTCAATAGTAATGGCTGAATACATAATTCATAATTCCCCATTTTTATAGACTCAACCCTTATTTTTTTTTATAATATAAAGTAAATAAATTACAGAGCAGATGCAATCTTCACAGGCATCTGAACTTTGGAAAGAAAGACCATTGGCAACTTGTCTCCCTTGATAAGTGCATCCTGTACAGACTGGGCAGTCACAGTTATCAGTACCTGGGTTGCGACATGACACTGGTGAGCAATCCCTTTTAGAACATGTCACATTTCCATTCTTAAAAGATTGAAAAAATTATTTATCATTAGGAATTACATTGAAATAATGAAAACAATACTGGCTGATAAAATATCTTTACAACTAAAATATATAAAGCTCTTCTTTTTAAATCCTATATATTAACTCATGGTGTCTACTTCATTGCTTGTTTGCTGAAAAAACTTTGAATTGAATCTTAACCCACTGCCCTGTATGCTAGCGAGCTGAAATTTTGCAGGCAGACTGATCCTAGTGATAAAAATGATATTTTAAAATTTTAGATGGATCGACTGTGCTGTAATTAAATTAATGAATTTTTCGATTATTCCTATTTATCTCTATGTAGCATGTTAATTTTTGTGCTAGAGTGTCATGGTGCGTTATATAGTGGACAACCTTTTTAATACTTTCCTGTCCCGTGGTGCGGGGCGTGTTATATTGACAATACTTTTTAAAATATATTCACGATATGTAAATGCTAGTCTGTCTCGCAGCACACACCATATTAAACAAGTTTTTTATAACCCTTTTCCCGTGAGCTAATCGAGCTGAAATTTAGCAGGCAGACTAGTAGTTTTTTACCCAAAATCATTTAGATATGAGACATAACTAAAATTTTGGATTG
Organism: Radix auricularia; assembly: GCA_002072015.1. Taxonomy (NCBI): domain Eukaryota; kingdom Metazoa; phylum Mollusca; class Gastropoda; family Lymnaeidae; genus Radix; species Radix auricularia. The sequence goes on from MUZC01000265.1 coordinate 98,355, forward strand.
TCATGCAATGTGTATTATAATGAACATTCTTTTACTTATGTCTTGTAAATAAAGGATTTATATTACTGTTTTTTATTATTTTTTATAAAAAAGTGAAGCAGTGAAGATATCTGTAAAAAACAAATTTTTCATTGTCAGAAGGAAATTTCAGCCCGTCTGATATTTACAAACACATTTATGAAGAACAGTGGTTCTTAAATCTTGTTACATAGACTCAGGGGCTCCATGATGAGATGTCACAGTGACTCTGCTGCTTTTCATTTTTATTTTTATTTAATGCATTTAAGTTGTTAAATTAATAAGTCTCTGATCTTCACCTGACAGGCAAATATGGTCATGGCATGTGTTTGTTGCGCAAGACTTACTTGACTAACTCGGTCAAAGCTTGAGTCTAAGGTGTAATTATTACTTATCAAAGTGCTTCTCAGTGTCCTATGGTTTAACATTTTTAAGTGCCTGACTTACAATTATTTCATACCATATTTGATGTTTAATACTAACATCACTGACAAGAGTCTTAGCATACATTTGAGTTGCAAGACTTACTTGACAGTCACAGTGTTGACATGGTTCTGAAGGGTTCAAGAAACGCTGACCATTATCAAAGCTTTGCCTGGCAAAAATACATGCATCACACTCTGGGCAACATTTCCCTCTACTGAGATGAGTACAATCAACAGTTTTACAAGATCGCTTTCTGCATTCAACTGACCCATGCTTTCAGGAAAGAAGAAATAGAATTAGAGCATAAAGAACAAATATTTTATACATTTTTGTACATATTATTTTGGAATGTTTTAGAAAAAATGTGAATAGAAAATCTAGATTTTGTGCTATTAACAAAAGTTACTTTTACATTAGCATTTTAATTAATTTTTTTATCCATTTCATGAATTTTGTTAAACTTGGAAAATTTTTATGTAAAATATTATTACTACACTAAGATTATAAAACCACTTAGACTTTTCTTCAATACTTGAGAAACTCAAAACATGAAACTTACGATGCATGTACACTGGGAACACTCATCCCTGGGATCTATAAAAACTGCTCCATCCCTGTATCTCGTACCATCCAATGTACATTGAATACACTGTGGACAGCAGTTTTCAATGATAGGATTGGGGCAGTCAACGTGTGGGCATTGCTTTGGTGAGCAACGTATACTCCCGCCAAAGCACTGACAGTCCTGTGATAGTAAGAGGGTATATGAGTTAACCCCAGAAACATGAATAAATTTGTTTGAGATATGTAGTCATAAGATTTTGTACTGGTTCTGTGGTTTTCCTCACAGAAATCAGTCCTAATATTTAAAATAACAATTTAATCAACTTTAAAGTTCAATTTAGAAGACATCGGAAAAAAAGAATTTCTTAAAGCATCAACATGGCATGTAAAGAACATCATCTTTATATAAATAGTTGAAATAAGTTATTATCTTAGTAAAACTAAATATCAAATCCACAAACTTTCTGTAAAAATACTTTAAACACACACCCATTTTTTAGGGATTAGAACAGAAAAGTTAAGATAGATTTTAATGGTCATATTTTAATTAAGTTCAATGAACAATAACTAAGTTAAAAATGAATTTCAGTGTTTCTCACATCTAAGAAAGCCTTGTAAAATCCTTTAAACAGATCTAATTATCAATGAGTTCTCTCACCTGGCACTGATACTGTAAACTGTTTCCATTCTTAATGACCTGCCCTTGGTACAAGCAGTCTCGACCACATACAGGGCAGCACTCTCCAGGGATGGAAACCGGGTGTGAGCATGCGTCGGAACTGGGACAAGCTCTCTGTGAACATGTGACATTGCCATCTAGACACTCACAGTCTTGACAGCGGTCAGAGGGGTCAGGGAACATGTGTCCATTACGATAGGTTCTGCTGTTGTAAAAGCACATGTTGCACTCCAAGCAACATTCACCTTGCACAGGATGGGAGCATGTAACCTGGGGGCATGTGCGCTGTTGACAAATAACTTCTCCGTAGGCACAACTAAAAATAAAAATTCAAAATTTAAGCTCAATAACAGACAGAATAACTCAACTGAAGTTATAAAAATTTCAATTTTGAGTTAAAATTGCAAATTAATCTTTAAGTTAAAGATTTTAGTAGATTCAATTTAAATGTCTTTAAAACTAATTATGAAACAGAATTCCAATTAAATTGTTTGTTTTTAACAAAATATGATTTTAGAATAAAAAAAATTAAATTGACATATGTGGTTAACACATTCTTGAAGGGTCTTAACTCTTTCCCTGCCAATCGTCGATATATAGGCATCTCACCTAGTCACGGTTGTGCCAATCGTCGATATATAGGCGATTTGAGTTTTTGAAATTATTTCGTTGCTTAGAGTGTCCCATTAGACTTTTTAAGTTTTAAAATGAGAGGTAACTTCTTTTTACTTCCTTTCTGTTTAGAAATAGCATGTGTTTACATTCAGTAGTGTTAAAATTAGCAGCTTGTTTCGATTTATTTTGTAAACAAAGATATGGCCACGCCTACTCAACGAACTTAGAGATTTATTTTAGTATTTATTGCTATCTTATTAAATTTAAATGTGAATTATTGATGCAGAAACATTTTAAAACAATAATAAAACATGAGTTTTAGGATTTACTTAAGATTTTCACCCGTATTATACGGCATTATATGGAAAAAGAGCAGTGGTGACAGTTCAGTTTCTATATAAGAAAATAATAGAAAAAAGTTTTCTGCCATGGTCATCATCAATACAAAAAATGTCATAACTTTAAAACTACATGGGATATTTTCAGAATTTAAAAAGCATTTATTTCATAAATGGAATTTACATTGTGATAATTAAAGGAGAAAAGGATTACAGCTATTTAAGACTCAAATATTTGATCACAAAATCTTATAGTAAAAAAAATTTTTGGTTTGGTAAATTTTCTTTTCTTCTACATAATTGAATTCTCTATTCAACTTCCTTTCTTTTGATATAAGATACACCACTGTTGCTTTAGACATTCATTAAACATTGTAAGATAATTAAGGTCACCCTTAAAAATCTACCAAACTAAAAAAATGGTCTGGCACGAACGTGTAAGAAACCCCCGAAACCCCCTGGCAGGGAAAGAGTTAATTTTAAAGAATAATAAGAGTATTAAAATATTACCCGCAAATTATGCAGTTTGATGCAGGATCCATAAACCTCATTCCACTCTTGTACTCCCGTCCATTGTATGTACAGTCTAAGCATTCCTTGCAGCAACCTCTTACAACAGGATTACGGCACTTAATGGATGGACATTGTTTGCGCTTGCACTTGACATTGCCCTGTGTTGAGATTATGGCAAAGTTTTTAGATATCATTGTGACAAATATACATTTTCTATTGAAATAAGTAATTTGATTGTTAAGCCAGATATGATTTAATTAATTTACTTTTTAAAAATATTTTTTTTAATGGAACAATGTTCATGTCATTGAAACTCATAAACTACTTTCTATGCTATGTTTATACATGTAATATAATATAATACATTAAAGTCTGCTTGGGACAACCAAAAAATAAAAACTTTGAATATAAAATACTGTTGGTCATCCTAAATATCATTTATAACTGCATTACTAAGCAGATGAAAGTTACAAACCTTCCTATCCACCATCCATATTGAATTCATTTTTTAAAAAAATGAATTCAATATTTCAAGAAAAAGGGAACAGCTATTACTTTCAGAAAAGAACATAGAAGAAATAGGAAGTTGGTGCACATATAGCTAAAAGACTGATAGGATGTGTGTTGGTGTTTTTAAAATAAGAAATAATTGATGCCCCGTTAAAACCAATATTTATTTTATTACAAAAGTTACCTTTCCATTATTTCTTCATTATAATTTTTTAAACATGTACCCAGACATTTATTTTACGTTTTTTACCTGATAACACTGACATTCTTCGCAAGGATCTTTTGGGTTTGGTACAATAGCTCCTTCATTGATCATCTGATCATTGAACAAACAGTCCTTGCACTCAGTACAACACTGTCTTTGAACTGGATGTGTGCATGAAGCTACTGGGCATGTCCGCTTGGTACAAACAACATTTCCTAAAGTAACAAATTATCCACTGCATTACTAATTCTTATATTTTTAAAGTTTGACATAAATATGTTTAAAAATTCAACAGATGTAAACATTTCTGAAAAGTTAGTTTTTAGCCTGTAAATATTCAAATGTAACACAATTTAACTATACCTTTCAAACATGTGCAGTCTTGACATGAGTCTGTGTTTGGATCAGGGAATTTCTGTCCATCTCTATACTGGACACCATTGTACAGACAGTTCGTACATTCATCACAGCACTGATTAAAGAAGGGGTGCTCACAGGTAACAGGTGGGCATGAATTAGCAACACAGTTAACATTTCCAGACTGGCAAACACATGTGCGGCATCTGCATATATGATTTTAAAACTTTTAAAGTATAAATATTTGAATCTGCTAAAAATTATAATGTGAAATGATCCTATAAAAGAATTGCTGTGGTATGTTTTAAATGCTTTCAAAATCAAATTTGGGTAAGGGTGGATGCTATAAATCTATTGTGGGAAGCTATTAATTTAGAGTACACTTTTTTTATGTAGATAAATATTTTTTATAACAGCTACAAAATACCATATTGTTCGCATTGATGATAAAAAACATTAGTTAGTTTTTATTAAAAACAAAACTCATATTACCAAACTAAACTAAAGAGTAAGCTTGTTAACGGTTAACCGGTCCTCAGATTAGGATTGGTCCTCTTTATTGGGGACCGCAGGACCGTGTAACCCAAAACAACAACAAACAAACAAACAAACAAAAAACCACTAGCGGTAACGTAGTGACAAAAAACAAAACAAGCCGTAACGCGCCTCTCCCTTTCCCTTTGTCACGGTGAAAGCGATACCACGATCAAGCTGACAAGTAGCCTAGGTTGGCATTCAAACTAATCAAACCTTCAGCCTCCAAGCTGTAAGCGTGCGTACATGACGCTTTATAGCCTTGCTTCACTGAAGTTCACAACTAATAGTAATAGTTACTAACAGTGCGTGTTCGATGTCAACAACGGTCAAGGCCGAGGCTGTTTCTATTTAAATTTATTATAGTCTGTTTCTTATAAAGACAAAGAAAGCTATCAAAGCATATGACCCCGTGACCTATCCGCATTTTCTGATCACCGGTTTATAGTTCATTTCAGGCATTCAAAAAACGTATTGGCGCACGCCGCTTATTGAAGTACATGTACCTATATTACGAGACGTATTTGAAAGACGTAGCAAAGATACCGGGTGATTAATCGGCCCACAAATTCGAGTTCGGTCTTTTAGTGACAGTATTCATGCCTATCAAAGGCATTTGTTTACCACATTAACAGTACAGCGAGTGTAGCTCAAACCCTATTTGAACAGAAAAAAAAAGGGGAGGGTGAACGTGTGAATCGCAAAATTCAATTATTCTGGCGAGTTGACGATTGAAAAATAATATGTTTTTAAAAAAAAAAAATTCCCTTTATCATCATTGTTTACTCCATAGCTTTATAATTTTATTATATTATTAATTTTAATACGCGAGTTGACCGGCATCACACACAAGAGAGATGAACATGACGTCCTAACGGACGGGGCGAGGCGTTGGTTTTTGAAAGTAATAAAAAATACCTCGCTAGCTTTAACGAACAATTGAACCTGTCCTCTTATTTAGAATTTAGACCCACAACGGACGGGGCGAGGCGTTGGTTTTTGAAACTAATGAAAAATACTTCGCTAATTTTAACGAACGATTGAACCTGTCCTCTTATTTAGACCGGTGAAC
>MUZC01000265.1:104318-130663 GCA_002072015.1 Radix auricularia
GGGGGGGGGGGGGCTTTGATGCCATCGACGCAAGGCGACAACATTCTCTTGTTAGTTCTCAAAACATTGGGATATAAGGACGAGCGGTTAACCGGTCTTTGTTTGAATGGTAAGCCGGTCCCCAAAAACAAGTGGTCTTAACAACCTTACTAGAGAGCAACTCCAAAACATCCAAATAATCTTCTGTATAGAAGGGAGCGCCTAACAGATAAAATAAGATAAATGGTTCATTGCTTTATTGCAATTAAAATTTTTTCTACTAACCTGTCAGAATCATCAATCACTGTATTATTCTTGTAGTTATTGTCTCTGTAATTACAGCCAGCACATGAAGGACAGCAGCCATCAAGTATGGGATTGGTACATGAGACAGCTGGACATGAAACGCTGTGACACTTCACTGATCCAACTTGACACTTACATATCTGACAACTGTCATTGGGGTCTGGCACTGTTTCACCATCAATGAGCAGCATGATTCCAAAAGTGCAGTCTGCACACAAAATAGGGAAAGTTAATTATTTATACACAAACCTACTACTATTAAAATTTACAAATACATTTTTTTTAAAAACTTGTATATCAATTATAAAAATTTGTGAACAACAGATTGCGTCACCTGAACAAACAGGACAACAGCCATCTTGAACTGGATTAGCACATTCCACTTTAGGACATCCTCGACGTTTACAATGAACTTGTCCCTGTAAAATAATATAACTTAATACTATACCAAATTATACACTGGTGTAGGTTGGTGACCAATGTTACAATTAAGCTGCGCAGATATCTGACTGATACAGCGCAGCACTTTCGAATTGCCGTGCAGCAAATTTTGTTAAGTACTGCAGAAAAAATAATTGCTGTGCAACTCTGCACTCGAGTTTTTTCTTTGCACACTGACCAATGAATCTGAGAGCAACGTTGGTGACCCTCATTTCACAAATCAATTTTATTTAAATATTTCTTTAACCTTTCAAAATAACTATAATTATTAATAGATAGAAATATAAGGAACAAGTTTCCCTGTTTCAACCAAAGTCATTTTTCTTTAATATTGAATTACCCCAATATTATATAATGATATTGACTTTACAAATATTCTAAAAATAACAGATAAATAACTTACCAGCCTACACAAACAATCCTCACATTTGTCATTTGGATTAATAAAAGTTCCTCCATCATCATAAAGTAGCCCGCCATGAGAACATTGTTTGGGACACACGGGACAACAAGAACCTGGCTCTCGTACTGGGTTTGGGCAGAACAAACTTTCACATTGGCTGTTCACACAAGTAACTGTTCCAAACTAGAGTAGAATAAAAACTAAATTTAGCTTCAACCATAAATTATTTTTTTAAATTTCATACAAATTAATGATTTCTGGTACTGAACAAATGTTTCTTGATATCCTATAAAGGAAAATTTACTACAAAATTATTTTATAATTTATAAGGTTAGGAATGTGTTGTTATGTGAAAATTTGTTAGCTTCATACATATGACTACAAAGCAACTTGAACTTCATACATAAAAATACAATGTATAAATTCATTTGAGGCATGTTTATTACTAATCCTAAATATGTTTCTATTATTTCTCTAATATCAGCAAATGCAAGTTAGCAGTTATATATTTTTCGCTCTTAATCAGCTGACCAAAATGACTTTATTTCAATCATTAATGCTGTCTGAAGAAGTTAGAGGGTTAAAACAAATAATTCCATTCTCTTAATAAACATTGAGAATAAAAACGTTATAGACTATTTAGCCCCAAATTGGTTTTGTAGCAATAATTATCAAACATTGATTTATTCAAAGTTCATTAAATTAATTCATTTTTATTAATAAACCATCATGTTTTAAGACCTATTAAGCATACATTTTTTAAATTTATCTGATGATTGTTAGATTTCATCTGCAGGGTTAAAATTAATGTTTAAAATTATCTTAATTTTTAGGGTCCCAAAGCAATGAAATATTATATGCAATTAAAATCATAACATAATACAATTGTGAGTTTAATTTATGTCATTAGGATGACAATTTATTGCTTGCAATGTATAATAAGAAATTGTTTGGGATACTTAATTAAAGATAGATTTTAGCTACATAAAATTCTAAGTCTGCGAAAAAAAATTAGATGTGTCTTTTGAATGATCTAACTAATAATTATTTTCCTTTTCCCTCTGAATTCTCACATTACTACTTTCAAATAAAACAAACTAAATATCCTGATGAATTCAAGTGGAGGAATTTTTAACAAGCTTTTAATGCACAATTGGATTGAGATGGACATACATCACAAGAACACTGCTGACACAAATCCCTGGGGTGAACAAATCTCTGCTGATTCCTGAAGATTCGCTGCTCAAACAAGCAGAAGTTACACGTGGGGCAACATTCACCCCTGAGAGTTGCTGGGTGGCTGCATTCTAGGGGTTCACACTCAACTACCTTACACTTGACTTCACTGCTCTGAATAAAAGCTTAGAGTAAATGTTAGCTTTAAAATATGGACATCATTTCACAAAAAATTAAGGAGGCACAACTTTTTAAAATTAAAAAATTATAAGTTCAGCTTTTATTATGATAAGCCAAGATAGAAAAATACCTGCATAAGTACAAAAAGTATTTATATGGTTATAAATGAATTTATGTAAAAACAGTTTCATTTTCTTTGAAGTACTTTCCAAAATGAAATAATATTAATAATAATCAATAGAGAGGAAATAAGAAAAATAAAACTAGCAACTAAAGGATGTATTGTTATTTCCTGAAAACATTTGCAGCTTAAATGATAGTTTACATCACTTGAATAGTTTCTACACAAATCTGATTAAGAATAGATCACTACTTATCCAGACAAAAACTAACAAATTCAAACCATTAAATTACTTTGTATGGTTTGCATTTTCTTTGAGTAAAACTATTATTCTGTCATAAGAAATGATAAACAACTAAACATGTGGCATAAAATAATTGAAAACCCTATGGCTAAAAATACTTGAGTTACATTTTTGGCAAATTCAATCTAAACTGTGACCGTTTAACATCTGATTTAGACTAATAAACTGTATAAATTTGAAAACGATACAACATAACTGAGTTGTTTTTGTAAAGCTGGATAATGTGTAAAAAAATAATGCCTTCCTGAAGTTTGATTTGTTAACCAAGACAAAAAATTTTATAAAATTTTTTTGCAAACTGGGTCATTTCTTATTATAAGAAATAGTTCTACTTTATTTAAAAATGTTTTAAAAACACACCATATAAAAAACTTACCTCACAGGTGCAAGCAGTGCACTCATCTCCAGTTAAAGGAAATACTTCTCCATCTTGATACTCTTTCCCGTCAACAGCACAAACAGACTCACATACAGGACAACAATGTCCAGGCATTCGTGTTGGTTTGCTGCATGTCACCACAGGACATTCATTTCGGGCACAAAATACTGATCCATCCTGGCGCACAAAAATTGATTTAAAAAAAAAATTAAATGCAGTTCCATGACTATAATTTGAATAAGATATCTCTGATTCATGGCATTAGACAATTTAAGATTAATTATTTGAAAATTTTAACGGTATTCAATTAGGTTCTCTTCTAGATACTATGAGAAAAAAACCTGTGTTGTTATTTATTAAAAGCCCATTCCCTACCTTGCAAACACAGGTCTTGCATTTATCAACACCAGTGAACCTTTGCCCATTGCGTACAAGTTTTCTCTCATACAAGCAGGCATCACACCTTTCACAGCATTGATCTCTTCTCCTGGCTGGATGGCTGCAGGTTAGCACAGGACATTCATCTTTTTTTGTTGTACATTCAACAACCCCAGCCTGGTGATCAACATTTTGATAGGCTGTATCAACTATTTATGAAAATAAAATGATGCGACAAGGTCGAAAACTCCACACTGTGGGAGAGGTGTGGACAAAGGACAGTGGAACAACAAATCATGGAAAGGAAATGGAGATACATTGGACACACCCTTCGGAAAGATAACAGCAGGGTGAGGCAGGCCTTAGATTGGAACCCTCCGGGCAAACACCAGCAAGGAAGACCAAAGCGTACATGGAGGCGGAGCATGTTAGATGAAGCTGGAAGAACTGGAAAGAGCTGGGAAAAATTGAAGCGAATGGCAAGGGACCGTACACAGTGGCGAGCTTTGACAGAGGCCCTATGTTCCACAAGGAACCCAAAGGACAAATGATGATGATCAACTATTTATGAAATAACTTTTTTTTCTATTCTGTTGTAATTCTACATTACTGACCAAACTGTAATTATATTCTATTTTACAATATACTCTTCAAAGTCTGGCGCCATGTGTTAAAATGTTTTTTAAAATAAATTCAGAATCAATTTAAAAAGTTGTTTTGTTGATTTATTTATTACTTTTACAGAATAATTTCAAAAAAACTTTCTATTCTTAAAACCTCCCACCTTGCAGACACAGTTCTGGCATGGATCCATTGGAGAGACAAATGCTTCAGCTTCTTTGTAATCATGACCATAGGACACACAAGTGTCACACACAGGACAGCATTGGCCTGCAACTCTTTTAGGGTCACGGCATGGAGTTGGTGGACACCGGCTTAATTCACTATCACAGATTACCTCCCCTGTGAATGTAAGACATTGGATGATGGCTAAAAAATACATTTTCTTAGCAGGCTTTAGAAAATGTAAAGCAGAAGGATAAAAAATAAATTTCTTTAAAGACAAATTTTCAAATTTAAAGGCTTTCAAAGTCCATTAACTAATACACCAATTAACAGCCATGTGCTTATTGACATCTAATTTATTTCAAGAAAGCTTCCTTAAAATAACATTTTTTAAAAAATCATAAATATAAAACATACTTTCTTCAAAAAGTAATAACATAATTTTTTATACTTTATTTTAAAATGCATGCACAATAAAAAAAACTGTACACTATCAAAATGACCTTCTTTGCAAATACATCGTGTGCAGCTATCTTGTGTGACTGTTTCCCCATCTTTGAATTTTTTATCTTTATATACACAACCTGAAAAAATATATAACAAATATGAAAATAATTTTTACCTTGTCACTGTTAATATTTGTAACAGCACATAATAAAACCATGAAAAATGTATGTATATAATGTAAGTGTACTTAAAAATTATGCTGAGAATTAAAACAAAGGATATTTTTTAATTAGTGAAAGCAAAACACATGGGCTATCAAACATTTAAATAAAGTCACTTGCCTGCACACACTGGGCAGCACTCCCCAGGTTTTACTTCAGTCCTTCCACAATTCAACTTCGGGCACTCCTGTTCGGTAAGGATATTGTGACAATTCATACTGCCACCCTGACAATTGCATATCCGGCATGTGTCCCCTCCACTGTAAGTCACTGTTTCACCATCTTGGACAACTCTTCCTTCAAACAGGCACTCTGTAAATAGAAGAGAGAAAACAAACATTTAAAAACAGAAATTAAAAAAAGGATGAAGAGATTTGAAAAGTTGTTATTATTTAGCTAGTTTGTTTCAATGTCTATATGAGTGAAGATGTTTTCATTGTGTTTAAAGTTGATAATAATTTGAAAATAATAATAAATTGATAATTTATATAGCACTTTATCCCAGCGAGGAGCCGGGCTCACAGCGCTTTACAATTTACATGGAGATAATAACATACATATACTAATTAAATAAACATTTATATCATAATAACCACATAAATGACAATACGTTATGCATCAGCTACGTTAAGCCTTAAAAAGAAATGTTGTTTTGTTAATTTTGAAAAGATGCATCTTTAAGTGTTGGTCTTGAAGGACTCAGTAGTTGAAATACTACGGAAGTGTAATGGTAGAGAAATCAATTGTTTGGCTGCACAAAAAGAGAATGACCTCTCCCCAAATGTTTTAGTCAGGCTTGTCTGTTTCAATCACAACATACCTGTGCACTGAGAACAGCATTCTCCGGGTTTGATGACACCATTACTGCACTGGATTGGACAAGTTTGATGTGGTTGGCAGATTACCTTCCCACTCTGACACTGACATATATCACAAGGTGAATTATGTGATGGCCAGGTTTCACCTGTTTGATATTCCATTCCCTGATATTCACAAGCTGAAATAGATAATGCACCCAAAATATGTTATTGTTATTGGTTTTCAACAAACTAAAAAAAAAAATTACATTTTTAAAAAATCAATAAAGTTAAGAATGCAAAAAAAAAAATGTACAGTCCCTTTGAAAAAATTATCAAAAGAAAATGAGATGCAATGAAGAGCCCTGAATTGGCATTTTCCTTCATGATTGGCCCATGAAATGTCTGCGGACACTAAATTATGGTGATTTACTTCATTTATTTACTGATGCATAAGGAAAGCAAGATTAACAACATTGTGATAATGGATACATATACATACTTTGTTAGGATATTCATGGATTTAAAAAAAAAATTATAGCCTTGATTTCAGTGAAGATGAAAATGAACAGTCGAACAATATTTAAAAACTCAAAAAATCTTTTGTTTCATATTTTTTCTTATTTATGAGGAAAATAAAAATTTTAAACCACATTTTAGTATGCAAATAGGTCAAGAGTATTACTTTCGCTTTTGTCCGGTTCCTAATTTACTTTTGTCATTTCAAATGTGCTTTAAAAGATTTAATCTGTTAAAATATAATGTGATCACAGAATACTGCAAACTCTAATTTAGAAAGTTACGACTTCAAAAAATGTTAAAACTTGGCTGCCTTGTAAGGAACACTTGACTTAACTATGGGGTTGAGTGGTATGTGGCATAGGCTGGCCTGGCAAAAGTCACAGGTTCAAGTCTCTGTGGAGGCAACGATTTTTATCCCTGGCTAAGGGTGTCCCTGACACTGGTTGGGGCAATAAAGGTCGCTGGGCATTGTGCTACACAAACCCTTCACAACCATGGCCTGTGATTGATACATCGCTTGCCAACATGCTAGCATGGTTTATGCATTCTTATGAGAACATAACTGAAATAATTGTCTGTAATGTTTTTAAAATTTATCTTTAAAAAAAAAAAAAAAAAAAAACTGAAGTTATTACATGTGCAAACAGAAGGACAACATTCTCCTGGTCTGCGAACAGGAAACCTGCAGGGAAGGTCAACTGGCTCACATCTGACAGTCCTGCACCTCACGATAGAGTTAGTACAGGAACAGTTAAGGCAAGGATTATACAAGGCACTAAATGTACTGCCATCTTTGTAAATCCTGCCATCATATTCACACTCTGTAAAAGCAAGCAGAATTCAATTAGAATTAATACATTTAAAACAATATTTATGGGGTTGTGGATAAGTTTAGTGCTTATTTCTGTATTATTATTTATATAAGCTTTCCTAGTTTTAAAGCAACCTAAAAATGGTATAAATTTCAGAAGCAAAGTTAGGAAAAATATCAACATCCTGTTCTCAATTTGGAAGTCTTTAGAAGAATACACCAAGAAATACCTAAATCACAAGCTGAACAGCACTGTCCAGGAGGTGTAACAGGGTTCTCACAGGTTACTGCAGGACACTCTTGTCTAGTGCATACAACACTGCCTTGTCTACAGGTGCATGTCTGACATGGAGATGGCTTGAAGACTTCCCCATCATTATAAAAAATGTCTCTATGTAGGCATCCTGTAATTTTGAGAAACAGAGCCATTTTAGTCTTAAGTAATCTAAGTAATCTAAATCTTAGTAGCCTGGAAAATAGGAGTAGACAATTAATTCAGATGGGATTCTATTTTATTATGATAAGATTTGAAGGGTTTCTGGCTATAAAATCCCTTCAATTTATTTGACAAATGTTGTACGCCAAATGATTATGTCTGAAACACCCTTCCAAAATAACATTGCTTTTAATTTACTGTATTATTTATTGCATTGCAAAAAAGAACAGCATAAATTACAACTAAAAATTATGATACATATTAGAAAATATTAATAATAATAATAATTGATAATTTATATAGTGCTGTATCCCAGAAAGGAGCCGAGCTCACAGCGCTTTACAGGGAGATAATAACACATATATTCATTAAACATTCATATCATACTAACTACATAAATGATGATACGTTACGCATCACCTACGTTAATCATTGAAAGAAATGTTTTTAATGATGAAATGTTTTAAAATATAGTAAACATTTCTATGGGTCAGTAACTATGATTTATTCTCTATTCTTACATTTCATCTCCTTCCCATCTCTAGCCATGCCATCTTGTAGCCCTGGTTGAGAAATATTGCCTTAGGGATTTTCACATGTTTAATTAAACCCCAAAGTTTGTTATGCATATGGTACCTTGGACCAGTAAGTAGCCCTCTTAACTGAAGGTACCTGTACACTTTCAATGACAATAAAAAGTTATGCTGCTAGGTAAACAGATAATTTTGAGAATTCACATATGGAAATACGCTTGGTTGCTGGGAACCTAGAGAACATAGTATTTTAGAATTGTGTAATTTGTTAAGAGGAAATGTATATACAATTGAAAATAAGCTCCCTGGCAGGTCATAGCAAAATAGCTCAAAGAAGCATTATGTCTGTATGTTATTTTCCACCATTTAATGCATTAGTTTCAAATGATTTTAGTTGCTCCACTATTAAGCTACTAATTTCTTTGAAACTTGGTATTGAATCAGATACATATTCAAGTATCTATTGAGCCTGTAAACACCTTGCTTATTTCAGGTGAAAAAATGATAGGAAATAATAAATTGTCTATACCTACAAGTCACACACAGCCCTAAAAGACCCCATCTCATTTCCTTCTTATGTCATTGAAACTCAACCAAAGGGGACTTACTTGAACACTCAGCACAGCAGTGACCTGGACGTCTGTAGGGAAACTCACATTCAGTTTCAGGACATGTAGTGTTTGTACAGATCACATTACCAGCCTGTGCAAAGTGGAACATTGACATTTTTCTTTCAGGTTCATTTTTACCTGAATGAAGATTGCTATTGATGGGAATTTTTTTTGTCATGGTTGATGGGATGAAACTTATATATTTGAAAAATAACTGCTCTATTGAACAAAATATTTTTCTTGATTGTTTATAACACTATTGTGGCTTGGTTTTAACCTACAAAAATAAATTATAACAGCAACCAACATTTCCCAAGCTTCTGTATGGTCCCATAAGAGGACATGTAGAAAGTAAAGATTATGACAAAAGAGACATGCCTTATTTTGACAAGTAAAAACACTTATCAGAATACCATAAAGATATGATTTTAAATTTGGATGACATTTGGTATTTAAATAAAATTATTTCAGGAATTTTAAGTCTGACACCTACCTTACAGGTGCAATCACGACAAGGATCTGGTTTCCACCTGTCTCCCTGGACATAACTACCACAGTCCAGACATTCAAGGCAGCACTGCCCCTTAGGCATGATGACATTCTGACAGTCTCCTAGATTGGGGCAGACTTGCTTAGTGCATGTGACATTACCCTTGTCACAGTGGCATGTTGTGCAGTTATCACTGGGGGGTTTGAAATCACTCCCAGACATGATGATCTGCCCTTCATGTGAACATCCTGTGTTAGGAAACAGAGAGGTTATCTCATTGAGGTGGAAGATCTACTAATGCATGTGACAATTTTTTAAAATAATAAGACTCTAAAATCCATGGCAAAATTTTATGCACATCACTGAGTTGTTTTAATTTCTAATGTGTAAAATTGATATTAAGTAACAATGGACAGATTGAGGAAATTAACATTGGGAGTGATACAATAGAGTGAGTTGAAGCACCGCAAAGTTATAATCATTGCTGATGCTCCAGCTCCAAATTTCAGGCAGTGTTACTACCTGGTTTAGGATCTATGACTACATTTTTTTTTCATATTTTCTCTGAAAAACATGATTGTACTTGATAAGGCCCCATGGCACAAGGTCATAATGGTCTGTAATAGGATACACATTTAAAACCTGATTTTACAGTCCAGCTTGAAACAGTTTCAGTTCCACATGTTATTACCCTCTGTCACACCTCCAAACCTTAATTTGGTTGGAGTTTATTTTATGTTTTAATTAACATCTGTATACATTATTTTTATTAAATAATCACCGTTGCAAGAGGGACAGCACTGATCAGGGGAGAGAATGGGATGTGTGCATCTCTCCTGGGGACACTCCTCTATCTGACAAGATATTTCACCGTCCTAAAAGACCATGAGATGATAATAGTTTGGACAGTTTAACAAGGTTATTTAATTAAATTTTTCTATGCATTTTTAGCACACATCAATTTAAAATTGTTTAACATTAAATGTAATCAAATCTGAGTAAATAATAAAGTATAAATAATTGCAAATTAAATATGGAAACTTATGAGTAGCTTCATTTGATTTAATTTTTTTTTAAATTTGACTCATGGAAAATTTATTTCATGGTAGACTACTCACAAGACAAACGCATGAGTGGCAAGGACCATCTCTCCATGTTTCTTCTTCCCTTCTCTCTACACCACCTCTGTCAATACAGCCTATTTGATATCAAGGAAAAACAACTTGGATTTATAATCCTTTCAACTTTAGATATTTAACAAACTTTCTTTTACCTTTCAGATTTTATAATTTATCAATAAAATTTAACCACTGAACACCTTTACCTCAAATTTTAACTCATCTGTCAAACAACTTGTTTTCATAATTTTTTTAACCCTTGTGTTAGAATATTGTTTATTATACGCTTACCTGAACATTGCAAAATTGTCCCAGTTATGCCCTCATACCACTCTCTTGAACATTCTCCACAAGACCTTACTCTGCACACTGCAGTTGGATGTCCTATATAATTTACATATATATATTGCAGTATTTCAGCAATTTTCAGTAAGACCTCAATTTAATTAGTTCAGTCAACAAAAAAAGAAAGACTAAATATTTGATCATTTACAAAGAAAGTTGAACATGATTTTCTGCACAATTTTCGTACTCAAAATTGCAAAAAATACATTTTTAACTCAAAGCCTACCTGCATCTGAAAAACAAATTAGCTTATTAGTTTATTTTAATTTTTTTCTCCAGGGAAATTACATTTTAATGGCAACAAAGTTTAAACTGTTTTATGCTCTTTAAAAATATAGTTATGTCCCTTACCTGGACAAACTCTTCCATCGCACAGATAATTGGAGCATAAAATGTGATTCTCCCCAAGAGGACAATTTGTGTATATTTCAGTGACCAGACAAAGCCTAAAGTAAGAAAAGATTGGTTAGTTATTCACAATTTTAATTCATTTCTTAGGAAATATGTATAACTTTATATGACTGGTGAAAATTTAACATTTTACAAGCATTTAATGTCTTTTGGTATAAAACGTTTAAAGTTAACATGGCCATGAGATAGTTGGAATTTTTATATGATAATCTGTTCTAGATCTTATACTGTTGAGCATAGCTGAACTTTATAGTTTTAAACTTAATCTTGACAAGTTCTCACCTCACATCCGGTGCCAATGGTAACCAGATAAAGTCTGCCGTGATGCTCGTCTGCCGTGGGGTGTACACATCATCAACTCTGTGTGTGTAGACATGGTATTGGTACACGTCATGCAGTGTTGACTTCTGACCCTGACGATCAAACCATTCCTGGTAAACAACATGCTCAGGCAGGGGTGTTACCTGGGGGCAGATCCTTGAAATCCCAGACAGAGTTTGGGCATTCAGTTTACTTAGTGAGGTGGCCACATGATGCTTCACCAGCACATGGAAAGGACCATTGAAGTAGTAGTTGCAGGCTCTGTTATCATACCCTTTCGATGTGAAACCAAAAAAATCATATCCATTGCGATTGAATCCATTTGCGTTGTATCCATACTTGTTGTAACCAAAGGAGTCAAAGATCTCAATGTTGTCAACATTGACATCTGGGTGATAGGATCCATCAGTCTTGTATCCAAACGGTGTGTACATTTGTCTGTTGAATCCATAACGATTGTATCCAGACCTATCATAACCAGAGGGGTCAAAGTTATCCAAATTGAAGGAGTCATTAAAAAATGCAAACTTATCTATTCCCATGCTATCAAATCCTGTGCGACTAAAACCTTCACGATTGAAACCGTACTTATTGAAAATACCCCTAAGGTCCAAATTCCCAGAAATGTCAAAGCCACTGATATTGTATCCGTCAGCGTCGTAGCCCTGGCGGTTATATCCATGTCGATCATATCCTAGTGAATTGTATCCATGCACGATAATGTCGCTAGCATTGCATGGGGCTCCTTCAGTGAGGGGTACATAATCCACACAGAGCTGCATTCGAGAGTCGAACACATCGTCGGGCACTATCTTAAATGGATCCATCTTGGCATACCTGACCAACAAAGGAAAACCCAAGAGGCCTTCAGTATGCAAGTCCTGCCAATCAAACCACAACTTATCAACAAAAGCCATCAAGGAGTAGAACAGAGGATCGTAAGGTGCAAGCTCAGACGCCAGGTGGCCACCTACAAATGTCTTGTACATCCTGGCAAACATCTCAACCTGTATCCTGAAGCGGTCATAGGAGGGCTCCCTCAAGGCTATTTCAATGTTGACAAGAGATGGGAGGCTCACAGAGTCGTTAAATCTTCTCCTAAGACAAGGGGACAGATATGGAGGGTGGTAGGACTTGAAGGGATGATACCGCACACATCCATCGTCCTCGCCATTTCCACCCATTACATTAGCTGCCCAAATGAGTGATTTTTTGGGTCTCCCAGCATCGATAGTCCAATCATAATATGGAATGGCAATACCACAGTCAATGTTTTGCAAGGCTTGCTCAACATATCGAATGAATTGTCGGTTCCATGGCAGGAACATGGGACTACCAGCAGCCTGAGGTTTGTGTGAGGCATAAAGGGAAGCAAACTTGTACCATTCAGATGGCTGGCCTGTTTCTTGAAGCAACTGCCTAATGGCTTTTTGATATCTAGAAAATTAAAAATAATACATCTTTTTACAATCTCATAAATTTAAGCATCAACTTCTCTGCAAAATTTTTTTGTAAGGCAATTAAGAACTATTTTAATAAAATTGTTCAAAAGAAATATCTTTTCTAAAAGATATTACTTTTATAATAGAATAAATATTCAGCTGGGTCAAATATTTAGTGCGGATGTAAAAATTGATTCTTGTGGAAATGATATGAGCAAAGCTTGGAAAACATAATTTTACAGCTTCATTGATTGATTGAAAAAGGTTAATGTGCTAACATTTAGAAATAACTTCTAAAATGCTTCAAATGCATTTTTCTGTATGCCTTTTGCATATATTTTTTTAAAATAAAAATCACTTGAGTTAAAAAAAATTACTCAGCTAATTTATTTGTCATAGCAAAATAAACTAATAAGCTTTGTTTTGAGAAACAAAGAAAAAAAATTATTTCAAGATGGCAATCAATATTTTTTTAAATGTAATTCTTCAGCAGCAAGGGTTGGGGTAGATGAATTGTTTACTAATCATGGCTTGAGCCTCCAACTACCACGTGCTGATAAAACTTGCCATCAACAACCACCTGTTTACCTCATCAATGGGCCTGTCAACGGACAGCAGACATAATGAAGAAAATTTTGAGGCATTTTGAATGGGCAACCCGGGTACCCATTCAGATTTTGGAAGGGTACCCTGGCAGCTTTTTTCAACAATATTGACAGCCCTTCTCATCACTACTCATGGTTTGAGCCTCCAACTACCAAATGCTGATAAAACTTGCCATAAGCAATCACCTGTTCATCTCATCACTGCTCATCTCTCTGATCTCTTTTCTCTTGACACCTAAGTCACAAGTACAAAGGATAACTCCTTTCTCTGTGCATGAGCAGGTCTGGCAGCCTAGCTTGAACTGCTGGAATATTGTGTAGGTTTGGTTTCCATGGCGACAGCCACAAGGTGCAGCACATCCAGACTCTTCACAAGTTTTTCCCCTGGTAAACCTAATGATTTCATGGCCTTCTCCTTTTTAGGTAAATTAAATAGACGTTTTAGGTGATAAATTTTGTGAGTGTTTAATTTTCAGGTTTTTAAATTTTACTTGAAGTTGATAATTTACAAACCTAAAATATTTCAATAACTTTTATGGGCTAAATTATGAAATTATTTATTTTGGACCAATCCATTTACCTGAAGCTCAGTCATAACTTAACATAATAGCAATGTACTCCAGTAAGAAATTGGGCTCACAGAACTTTACATAAAAATAATAACATACAAATGTATTCATTAAACCTTCATATCCTAACAACCACATAAATGACAATACTGTACACTTACGCTACGTTTTAATTTCTATTTATTTACTGCATTTTGTACAACACTTAAACTTAAATGAAATGAAATGTATCTTTATCATATTGCTGTGTTAATCTAAAGTAGTACCTACTGGCTAGTTCCTGGCATTTGGACATAGTTGTTACAGCACAGCTGTAAGTGTACTCTCCACCAACTCCATAAATGTCCAAACCATTTCGGTTGTTCCCATGACAATTATATCCAGCTCTAGGAATGGAAATTCAGCATTTTTTATAAGTTATTGCTGTAAGATTAAATTTTGTTTTAAGAATAATTTTATGAATGAATGATCCTGAAAGTAGTAAAATGGCTAAGTACATAAAAATCAGGACACACAAGACTTATAGAACTGATGAAATAACAGTACAAGTCACTACCTTATTTCATTGCAATGCAAAATTGCAAACACATTTTAACCAATTATAATAATTTAAATTACATAATAAAACAGCCAATGAAAAAAAAAAACCCACAAATTTGTAGTCTTTAAAAAAAAAAATTATCAAATTTTGTCCATACACCCCTTTCCAAATTTGCTTCCATCAAAACTGCATCAAAATATCTAATACATAATCGCCTTAAGTATGCGTGTCTCCCCATCCAAAGGCGTGCGAAAAGGTGCTCGAAAGGCGTGCAAAATTAGTATAAGTAAATTAAAATGTTTGCCGTAAAACAAATATTATATGACGTCATTGTTTTAGCTCAGAAGGTCAATTACCGAAACAACGCATGCACATGGTTTTTTCTATTGCAGTATTTGGTAATATCTTTGTTATCCCTTCTGTGGGATTTCGTTCTGCCAGCTTCAGCAGGCTTTTGAACTAGTTAATAAATAAACTTCTTCAATCAGTTTACACTTTCTTGAATTTAGATAAAAAAATCAGCAGCTGTTCTACCTATTAAATCCCTCAGCATCAAAGCCTTCTTCATTATAGTCAATCTGGCCATCATACTCTCCCTGCTTACTGTAGCCTGTAATGTTGAAGCCATCCTTATCATATCCCTCTCTGTTGTAGCCGACCCGATTCAGGCCGTCTCGGGTTCCATCTTTATCAAAACCTAGAGAAACCAGAGTTTGGATGCCATTAAATTGCAGAGAGCAGTAAACTCTCATTACAAAAGTTAAAGAAATAATTGTTATACAAGGGCTAGTAAAATAAAACTTACAAGTAGGTGAATCGGTTTTAATTATTTTTTTTTTTTTTAAATGTGTGTCTTATTTAAAATGTTTATTTACAAGACTTTTTCAATTTGTAAATACATGAATCAAATAAATATGAAGTATTTTGCCACCTTGCCAGTCAAAGCCCTCTTCATCAAATCTGAATCTTCCTGTAGCAAAACTGTTGTCAATGGTTCTTTGAGCCCCACTGATGTTGTATCCTTCAGCATTAAAGCCGTATCTGTAAACATTTTTAAAAAATAGAAATTCTTGTATAAAGATAATTTGTAATATTATTTTATCACTAATAATTTATTATTACTTTTTTTCAAACTCATGTACTGAAAGAATCAATAAGAATAAACTGAAAGTGAGAAACAGAAAGTTCAGCATAAAAATATGTATAAATTTTCTTTAATAAAAACAGTAACACTATTGCTTTCTCTAACTTACTTATCGTAGCCCAGACCATCAAATCCTATCAGTAGAGATGGAGACTTTGGTTGGCGAGAGCAACAGGCTCCTTTGACACACTTGTCCTGACACTCTAGGATGTTAGGGAAACTGTTGGCATTGCCACCACATCCCAAATAGGTGAAAGCCTCACAATGACCTGTTTGTTGATTGTAGAACCAACGTGTCTCTCTGCTTTCACAGGATCCTAGTAGGATGTAAAAGGTATTATGAACTGTTAAGTCTTATGTGAAGGAGAGGGGCAATCACTCAATACTGTGATATAGTTGGAGATTTTACAAAGACAAAGAGAAATGTATGCCATTAAATTTAGAAATAAGGGATTGTTTGTCACGTTGTTTTGGTATTTAGAAATGTATTCATTTTTTCTGTTATGTGGGAATAATGTAATTGTTATTTTGAAATTAGCTTGGTTAATGAAAGAAATGGAACTATTTTATTGTATGAAAATTAATACAGTAGTGAATACCACAACATTTAGACTCATAGCTTTTAATGTCTGCTTTCTAAAGTCAAATAAACTACATACACAGCTGATGATTTTAACCAAGAATCATTAATATCCTATGCATTTTGTCCCTTTTTCATCAGTGCTACAGACTAAGCCTAAGCTATGTATTATAAAGAGAATTAGAAACTAGATCCCTGCATTTTATAAAAGTTCGGTTATGTATTTATCCCTGTCTTTCGGTATGAAGTTTTATACAAATCAATGTAAGTTGGACAGTTGTACCGGCTATACATTTTTAGATACTATAATTTTGTCATTTTTCTTTGTACAAATATGCTGGAATTTTTTTTAAAATGTCCATGGACATTTATCTTTTCTGCGCAGTACTGTATAATAACAAAACAAGCTATAGTTCTCAAGACCTGATATTCCTTAAGGCTTAAAAATAAACAATAATTTATAATATTAGTCAGCAGTAATCACACAAAAACCACTTGTCACATGGATTCACTTGTAAAAGTGTTTAACTAAAAGGTAAAATTTAATTTTACCCATTCTAACAGGAAGTATGCAAGGATCCAACACTTGGTACTGACATGAATCTCCATCATAGCCAGGAAGACATTCACAAGTGAAAAGTTTAGGTTCATTGCTCCAGATTGATGGATGACAAGATCCACCATTTAGACATGGATTAGGATCACAGTAGTCTAGGGATAAAATAAAAAGTTTTAAACAAAGTTTATTATGCAAGGTTAAATCTAATTCTTAACAAAAAACAAAATACCAGTGTTTGTAAGTCATAATAAATCAAGTCAAATGTCGATTAAAAGAAGAGTTATTTTAAAATAACCGAGTAACCAATTTTATTTACAAAGATATCATTGATCATTCAAATTAAACTTAAAATACCTTTTCAAAATCACAATAACAATGTTGATTAACAGAATTCAATAAATTAATATTTTAGTAAGATTGAACATTTTTTTTTTTAAAATCAATTGGTTTGTAGTATGTGAATTGTGATCTAAATATAAATTTTAAATCTCGACATTGTCCCAGAACATTTAATAAATAATGGTTAAACAAGGCTTCTTATTAAGAAACTAAATTTGTTTAAACCAACTAAGAAGGGTCATTGACCATGATTTTTGTTGTATGATTAGAATTTATAAAAGACTAAAGAAAGAATGGGTTTTTTTTTTAAAGTTTTGAAAAATCAGTAAGAGTTTTACTTACCTCTGTCACCTTCACAGTTGACCTCCTTGTCCCGGTGGTACCACTTTGCCAAGCATTCCCCACAGAAGCTTGCCCGGCAACTGGCCTCTGGAAAGGAGGGGCATGTTGCATTGATACATGGGTTGTCTTGACACTTGGCTACATCAAGTTCACATGTGCATGAGATCAGGAAGGCCTGGGTGTCAAAACAAAATCTGCTGGATTCCCCTGTCTGCATATCAGGCAGTTGTACTGGAACTAATGCTGGGGATTAAAGTATGGCTAGTGAATTTAAGCTAGAACTAATAAGTGGAAAAGTAATGAGAATGCTGCATATTTACATTTTTACTATTTTATGACATGCAGTGTGACTTCTTGAAGGAGATGAAAATAAACCCACAGTAAATTTGTAAAATATTTTTTTTTCCCAAAAAATATTTTTTATCGTATGAAGATTGAAAAAGATGATTTTAAAGCAATAACAATTTTATCAACAAAAAAAGTTTATATAATTGTTTCATTGGCATTATGTCAAGTGGTTTTTATCTTCTTGTGACATTCTAAAAGCACTTAATTTTATTCAAGTTATTGGCAATATCGTGACAAAATTTTGTAGCTTATAGTCAAATGTACATTAGATTGTAGAATGAGGCTAAACTTTGCACTGAATTTTATCTTGAAAAATGGGAGTAATGACAGAAAAAATCCATTGTGAATTAAATTAATAAATTTCAAAACAGTTTACAAGAGGAGAAAAACGTCAGTGCAATATTATAATTTCAACACGAACACTAAATAATTAGTGCTTCCAATTTTAACTTATTAAAATCAATATTAATTATAAAATAATCTATACTAACAGCTAACATCTTTAGTGTTGGAGGCCCAGTTAATTTCCAGCCAGTAGGTGGGCACAGGATCTAACCCAACACAAGTGCGTGCTAAGCTCATCAAGAACGCCTTGGACTGCTCCTTTAGGACAGAGAAGATTTTGTACGTGTGGAGTGGTGCAAATGGACCTCTGAAATAGTAGCTGCAGCCTGACTTATCGAAGCCATTTGTGTAAAATCCATATTGATCCAATCCTTCCCTCGTTAGACCTACATTAAACAGCAGATGACATTTGTTTTTTCAAAATATTTTCAAAACATGTATATATCCTTGAATATCAAGGTTTTTAACATGTAGATATTTCCTTTCTGAAGTGCTAACACAAGTCATTACAAACAAATAAAATACATCAGCCATTACAATAAAATAAAATATTTTAGGTTTATGATATGCTTCAAATTTCATTTTTAAAAAAGCATACACTAACAGTTATTTTAAATTTGTGTTTTTTTTCAATTACACAAATTTATAAAAGGAGATACACAATCGAAAGCTTAGTTAAGTATAAATAATTAAGGGAGAAAGAATGAGTTCTCGAAATCAATAAATTTAGATGCTTTTCTTCCACACAAAATTTGTTTTCTTATAAAAGCAAGTTCAAAAATTAAATTTTAACCAACTTTTTTATTTTGCCCATAAAGAATTTTAATTATTAACATAAACAATTAGCAAAAAATGCTATTGAAACTTAAAAATGTTAATTTGAGATGTTGCCCTTTTAAGAATGGGGCACAAATGTATATCAAGTTTATTTACCTTGCCTGTTTAAACAGTTGACATCATAGCCATCTGGGCCAAACCTCCCTGTAATGTCTCCTCTGCCATCCTTATCCAGCCCACTTGAGTTGTAACCATATCTATCATATCCTAAGGCATTGAAGCCATAGCGATTGTAGCCTCCAATATCATAACCTTTCTGATCATAGCCATCCCTATTAAAACCTTTGGATATTGTTTAGTGTGACATTTTATTCACCAAGAAAATCATAGTTAAATTACACTAAATTTACACAACTAAAAAGTTTTGCATACCTAGAAATAGTCATATTAAAATCTTTGAAAATTTAAATATTGTACCAAGTGACATTGACTTTCATATTAATATTATACTCAGCCCACCTATTTTTCCAAGCTCATTTACATCCAGTTCATGTTTATCTCTTCTCAATAAGTCAGGGTTATCCACTACATAAATTGTCTCTGGGTCAAGGTCACTCCTCCTAAAGCTTGGAGTACTTTTAGGTATCTGACTGCTTGGTAAATTGCAAGGACTTCCTAATAAAGCAAAATTAGTCTTATAAATAAAATTGAAATTTTTTCATAGCATTTAATTTTGATTAAATGGCAGTTTTTTCATATTTTATAAATGAAAAAATGTGAATAGCTCAACATTAGAGAGAAATTATTGTAAATGTTTAATCAAATATCAACAAGAGAAAAGTTTACATTTATTTACTGTAAATGAGAGTTTTATTCAATTTTATAAATCAAGTCTTGTCCTAACTATTACCTTTAGATGGTAGGGAATAAGTTACACACAAATCTGTTTCAGAATCAAAGACTGCTCCAGGTGGAATGTTGAAAGGGATCATTGGAATATATCCAAAAGCCGCAGGAAATTTGTTCTTGTTATGGGGCCTTTTCTGCCAAGTCCAGTAGAGCATATCAATATATGCATGTAAGGCATAGAACACTGGGTCGTATGGACTGGACATAGTCATCATATCCCCACCGATAAAGTTATGAATATATGCCACATATGTTTCCAAACTGTTACTCATCTCCAAATAGTCATCTTCTGCAAGTGCCAACAACAGCTCAGCCTAGGGACACAAAAAAAAATATTAATAAGCAAACAATAAAATGTGTAAGTTTCTTTTAAATTATAGCATGCACACAACAAAAACACATTGTAAATGAATAACCTAGAAAATAATTAAATATCAATTTTCTTCTTTCATTTCTTAAACTTAAAGATCCACAATCAATACTATTGTTACTATGGCTCTAAATATTTTATTAAATATTTATTTGTTTGATTATTTTTTGTTCTGTTTCTAATCAGTAATCAGTTATATATATTTAGTTATCTACATTTCTAGTCACTAATTGTAGTTGAAACTGATTATTTAAATATATACGTGTTTTCTGAGATTAATTAGTAAGAGAATTATTTATATTCATTAAAATACAGTAATATGTATTTGGGATCAGTGTTATAAATCTCACCTGAGTTGGAATTTGTATGCTGGTGTTAAAATTCCTCACAAAGCATGGCTGCCAGATATTTTTTGTCCCAAACGGATGGTCAAGAACACAGGCACCATTACTATTTCCACCAAAGAAATTAGTTTGCCATATCACAGCCTCCTCAAAAGACCCAACATCGGTGGTGAAATCAAAGTATGGCAAGACAACATCACAGTCAACTTCTTGCAGCTTCTGCTCAAGCTGTCTTAGGAAAGTTCTGTGCCATGGCAGGAAATAAGCTCCCCCTGAAGCCTGCATCACGTGATACATGTAGAGGTCACGAAATTGTTCCCACGTCCTCTCTTGGCTACGTCGAAGAATCGCAACTGCATTCTGAAAACGTGCCATCTCTCCAGGAGTCATGTCCCGGATTTCTTTCCTCACAAACAATTTTTCACACCTGAAATTGTTAAGTAGTTTTAACAAAATTATGAAAAAAAAATGGAAATTAAAATATAACTTTTTTTTTTAAAATGTAGCAAAATTTAACCAGATCTGTGTATAAATTTTTTTATTTTTTATTAGCAATATTTATAGAAAATTGCAAATAATTAACGAATTTTAAATGTCTGTCTAATCAACAGTTCCAATGTAACTGCCTTAAGATAAAATTGTACATTCAATTGTCACAATATTATGTTTAAGACTTGCATCAAATGTCAATGTTAAGAAATATTAATGAAAGCTGAATTTTATATCTGGAAAAAAAATTTAACTCAAAATCTTTGAAAATTCCTCAGAAGATATGATGGTGTTGACTTTAAGACTTCAAATTTCTACTTACATGCAGTTAACTTTTCCTTGTGGCATGCATGTACATGTCTGACATCCAAGTCTAAAGGTTTCTCCTTCTCTGTACTCCTGTTGTCCAACCACACACATGAATGCTGTATTACATGTCGCCTCTTGGCATGACAGACCAGGGTTGAAGCTGATAACTTCTGTCTCATATTCTGTTTCATTATCACCTCTGTGCAAAGACTTGCATTCCTTAATGTGAAGTTCCTGAACAAAAAAAAAGATTTAATTAATTATCTTCATTGAAAATGTATAATATTAAGACAATATTTTCTTCAACTTTAATTTTCAAAATAGGTCAAACATTATATTTAATTTTTAATTCTCTTTTTAATTTTTTTCTCTTCAAGTTAAAAAAAAAAATTATCAAATATCTATAAACAAAAATAAATTTATGTAAAGTTAATGAAATAGGACATTTATTCCTTATTACCTGAATAACATAGTTGAATTGTTAACTTATTGATTTTAAAAAAAAAACCACAGATTTTAAGCTTTTCACCATGTTTCTTTTTTAGCTAATATCAAATGTTTACCTGACACTCAACTTTCAGTCCTTGAGTGTCATCTTTCACATCCTGAATGCTTGTTTTAAATGTACGGTAACAGCATGCTCCCCTGAGGGTAATATTTGTGCACTCCTCAAGATTGTGATAGTTGTTAACATTTCCTCCACATCCTAAAGCAAAATATTACACTCTCAGAAAACCATATTTCTTTGAAATACAATGGCAGAAAATTTTTAAAAAAAACATTTTTAATAAATAATGCCATTTTTTTCTTTTTTTATAAAAAAAAAAAAAAAAAAGCTAAACAACACAAAAAGATTAATTAAACATCACTTAAGAACTTATGGATATTTTTTTTTTTTTTTAAAAGTATCCATAAAATAGTTTTAGATACAACATTTAAGGTAACACTATGAACAGAAAAAGTTATACCTGAAAATATAAAGGGAAGACATTGTTGCGACAATTTATCATAGTAATATCTAAGCAACTTCTCCTCACATGGACCTGGCACTGCTGGCCAGACACATGGATTCTGTCTGATTTCACATGTTCTCCCATCATAAGGTGGTGGGCAGTCACAGCGGAACGTGGTGACAGCAAGTTCTGTGTTTTCATTGATGCACTCTCCATTGTTTAAACAGGGGCTGCT
The DNA here is from genome assembly GCA_002072015.1 of Radix auricularia. NCBI lineage: Eukaryota > Metazoa > Mollusca > Gastropoda > Lymnaeidae > Radix > Radix auricularia. The sequence continues at coordinate 127,035 of MUZC01000265.1, forward strand.
CAAGCATGGTTCTGTTACAGAATATTGGAATAGGATGAAATAATTAGGCAAGCTAATAACTTTTTTAAAGGATACATTGCATATATGCATAATATTCCTTAGTGGCTTTTGTAAATTGGATTTAATAAAAAAAAACTTGGACCATAAATTTGTTAATTAATTTATAAAATTGAAAAATACATTATGTTAATATTATGTTAACAAAAGCAAAGAATGTGAAATATTTCACTTTTTCTTAATCTTTTATTACAAATTTCATTGTTTACTCTGGAATTGGAAAAAAATATATATATTAAGAAAAATAAGAATTGTGTTCTTAAATTTTAATAAATTAATATTCATATTGACTTTGCAAAAAAAAAAAATAGGTTGTTGGAGTTACCTTCACAGTTAGGAAGATCAAAACGATGTTCACACTCAGGTTTGTTGTTCTGAAAACAAACACACAAAGGTGTTATTTTTTAATATAAAATGTCAGCATTAATGTTAAATTTATTTCATACTTAATTTTTAACACACAACCCAGTTGACATTACAATAAAAGAATTACTTTTAAGGAAATTAAGATGGGCCATCCATTTATACTTGAATGCAAAAAAAAGTAATACACAGGTAAATTTTTATTATATATATTAAAACAGAAGCGCCTTCTCCTTTCCCCATCCTCATCCCTCTCTCATGCATCCTATCCTCAATCTCACACAGCATATTTCAAACTGAAACATAAATTCAAAGCTAAACATTTATTAGTGTTTTAAAATTTTCTAATTTCTATAAAGGACTGAAAGGCAAACTCAACATTTTTTTTAAGGGCTTGGCAAGACCACTAAAATGATATATATAATTCAAGCCTATCTGATAATATTTAAATTTTTGGTCAAAGTACTTAGTCAGTGTGTTAAAAGTTATCTTGACCCATTGCTTGTCTGTGAAAAAGTACTGGTGTTCAAATCTAAGATGTGTGATTTCTTTTTATTTGTTTGTTTGTAGCTGTTACCTCTGCTACAAATTAATTTGTGTATTCATGTTAGGGGTGTACAGGATTTAAATTTTTGAAATAGGAAGGCAGCGGATTAGGCCGGATTTATGAAGTGAAGCCAAAGCCAGATTTGTTAAAATGGCAGGATTCCAGATTTGCCATAGCCGAAGCTATTATATGTATATATATTTTTTCTCAAAACCAATTCTGTATGATCATGATGCATGAAGTATATTGTGGATGGCCCTATGCCATTAACATTTCATATTTGTTAAATTTGGGCCAAATTGTCATAAATATCATAAGGCAACTGTAAGTATTCATAACAGAAGTAGAATTATTTTCTAGTATAATATTTTTAGAATTATTAATACTAATACTTACCACACATTGGCACTGAGTACATTTATCTGGTGCCCATAACTCTCCTTCTCTAAATATTGTTCCATTGTGATTACAACTAGGGAAACACTCACAAGTCTCCAGTTGGGCTATGCGACTGGTTAGATGAATTTTCTATAAAAATAAAAAGTTATAAATATTTTTTAATTCAATATTTCTCATACTCATACTATTAATACTCATACATGAATAAATAATAGTAATAAATAAACTATATTATAGTATACATACAATGACAATGTATACAATGTACATACATGGCTAACTTGTTCAGAAACTTGTTCTGTCACGAGGATATATTTCATTTAATTTGCAACAAAGAGTAGGAGTAGGAATAAGGAGTTTTATTTTAAATTAAATAATTTAAAGATATTTATAATCATTTTCATTCAATTCTAGCTACTGGTACTGGTAAATCAAATTAATTTTAAAAATATTTTAAAATATTTACTATATATTACTACTATATATTATATATAGACTATGACTAATTTATTACTACTTTTTCTACCACTATCAATTAATTATCTATCCCTGTCCCTAGTGACTAACTAGTGTTTTTTTTTTTGTTTTTTTTTTTNTTTTAGGTTGTTGTAGTAGTAGACCTTCTTAGTGAGCTTTTTTTTAGTCTAAAATAGTCTAATTAAAAATTAACTTGACTTACTTAGTATTAATTTATTTAGTATTTAGTTAGTTGCTACCAAACCAACTACCAGTGAGTTTGAGTGTCAGTCACTCACTTCAACTCCAAGTCTAAGTACATGTACTTTATTTTAGTTAAATAAGTAGTATATTGGTAAAGTAATATAAATATGAATATGATTCGCAATATCTTTTATTATACTATTTATACTTACGACTTATTTATAACAGACGCTCTTTCTATTACCATGTGTCACCAAAAAGACCAAACTACTGCCCCTGTACATGCTTCCGGATACGACCAGCAAAACCATCTAATTTTATTCAGCCCGCCAACTTTATTTGAATGACGAACGTACTTGATAGAACTTGCTGCTCATGGGCACAAAATACATTTTGATAGTGATACGGATTTATTTATAACGTCTGCCGTAATTATATTTTGTGTGCGTGAGAAATCTCAGAAGGAAAAAAATTAACTCTTTTCTAAATTGTGATACATTTTGTTTTCCAAAAGTTTTTTAAAATAGTAATTGATTTTAGATCTTAGAATTTAGAATATATTTTAAAAGATTATTACCGGTACTGTTACAGTTAAAAATAATGTGAATTAATTTTTAAACTTATTAAACCATCAAAAGTTATATTTTCCTAACCTAGTCCTACTTAAGATTTAAGGCGTCTTCGCGTTCCTTACGTATCATTATCATCCCTGAACTTTTAATAAAGCAAGAAGTTTCATTGATTATAATATTAGGGCAGTTATCGATTAATTTAAATTTAATCGTTAACTTTTGATAAATTACCGAATAATCGATAATTTTAAATCGATAATTTTGATTAAGCTAAAAAAAAAGATGTATGACGTCATAACACTGAAAATTTCATGGGAATAAAAAATAAAAAAAAACAACAGGCAATTAACATTGTTTTCATTTTAAATAGAAGAACTTATTTTAAAGTTTACACTTTTAAAAAATCTTTCTTTTTTTCAATGGAGAAGTTTGTACGTAAAAAAGCAAGCTATTATTAGTAATTAATCATTTGTTAATAAATCGGAAAAATTATTTAAAACAACCTCTTTAATTTAATCGCTATTTTATCGATTAAAACAATATTAATCGATAAATTTTTTAAACCGATTAATCGAGAAATTAATCGATAATTCCGCAGCCCTAATTATAATTGTTATAAGTGTGGAAATTTATTATTATTCTTCTCAGTTTTGAAGTAAAATAACGTTCAGATTTTCATAATATGCTGACAGAGCAGCTAAATTCGTTACTGAATCAGTAGGGAAAAAAATCTTTAAATTTTTCATACTTTTCTTTACACTTTACGAAATATAGCATAGGCCTTGGCATCTCTAAAACCCGAAAACGTCATAACACATTGCCTAATGTTCTATATTTCGATTACATTTTATTGGAACAATGCTCAGGAGAAATATTGCAAAATATTAAATATGTGATTTGTCTCTTGGTTTTACCCATGGCTGTTACCAGAGGCGTCACTAGGTTTGGTGTCACCCGGGGCGGTAGCTCATGGTGTCACCCGGGGCGGTAGCTCATGGTGTCACCCGGGGCGGTAGCTCATGGTGTCACCC